>JAFIDM010120971.1:49574-70207 GCA_023159025.1 Thereuonema tuberculata | reverse complement strand
TTTTTCCAGTCGGCCGATTTAAAAACACACATCAGAACACACACCGGAGAAAAGCCCTTTAAATGTGAATTTTGTGGTAAAGGTTTTTCAAAGATGGACAGCTTGAAATGCCACATACGAATTCATACAGGTGAAAAGCCATATAAATGTGAGTTTTGTGGGAAATGTTTTGCAGTGAGGGGCAGTTTTGATACACATAAAAGACTGCATACTGGGGAAAAACCGTTTTCCTGTGATATCTGTGATAAAAACTTCACACAGTCGGGTGATTTGCAAAGTCATATGAGAACGCATACCGGAGAGAAGCCATTCAAATGTGAATTGTGTGAAAAAAGATTCTCCCAGTCAGCCCATTTACGTAGCCACATTAGAACGCATACTGGAGAAAAGCCGTTTAAATGTGAACTATGTCCAAAACGTTATTCTGATTCGAGCAAATTAAATCGACATAAAATATTTCATACTAAAAATTTTCACAATCTATCGTTTCACCAATTCAAATAGATGAGAAGTTTATAATCTAAAGATGATTTAGAAGGAAAGTTTCATTGCATTGTTAAAGGCAAAAAAAGCATTCCACTTTGTATGTAAGATACTTCCAAAACTTAGAAACCACTTAACAAATAAATATTAGAGCTAATTAAATACCCTTTTAATGAGAAATCAGAGTCAGAAACAAACACTTGCAAAGTTCTCAGTTTTGCATGTGTTGCTTAACAAATTTAAAATCAATTAAAAAATAAGCAATTTGAAATTTTTTTTATATTACTCTTTCAGCTGTAAAAATTGATCGTTTGTTTATTACAGCATTTTTTGTCTTTGAATATATTTTAATTCAGGAAACTGGTTAGCCAGATGACTTTGTGGTCCACAGGAAAATAAAAGAATATTATAATTATGCACACTATTTTTCAATAAACGTTAATTATTTTTTTATATTTCCCATAGCTATCTGTAATATGATTGTGTTAAAATAATTATCTAATGGCTATATTTACCTAAGTGCTACAGGATTATATATTCCCAGGATTGCTTTTCCTTATTCTGATTTCTAAGCACATCCTTAAAATGCTACGGCTTTTTCTTCAGTCATCGGTGAATTCTGATAATCAAAGAAACATAACAAAACTGCAATAGGAATTTAAGTAAACAGTTTATAGACACTTCCAATGATAAATTGCTGTGTACTTGTTGTATCAACTGTTCGCATTTTAATTGATCCAAAACTACTGCAGATTTTAAGTGTGTCTCCAAGTAAATGCTTGTTCTCCTTTGTAAGTTATGTTTCATTTGAAAAGAAAGAAAGGTAAAAAAAAATATGTGGTCACGCAGACCCTTTCACCATTTATTTCCTTTTGTTGTAATGCCACAAGGTATATTATCAGTATTTACTCTACAATCTTTTCACAGATTTAATTATTAAAAGGAGCTTTGGCAATGAAGCCTGTAACTATATAAAAACAGCTGAGGTTGTCCTATTGAACTTATATCTAGATTTAGTAAAACGGTGATCACGCAGCACTGAGAATTCTATTTCAAATCCTGATATAACTGAACAGTAATTTTGTGAATGAATTTCACAGTTCAAAAGTACACAAAATGTTTTAAGACTCAGTTGATTGCTGCAACTGTAGTTTTCTGCACAAAGAATTGTATCAGTGATTTAATTAACAGTCATTTAAGAAAAGGAAAATTCTATAAGAAATATATTATTAAAGTTATATTCTATAAATTTAGCTGGTATTCTTTATTTTCTTGGTTAGTTTTATATTTACATAATTATATGGAGTTTGTAAGGTAAACTCATTAACTTTGAAAGAATGCTAAGATTTGTATAGAAGTTGTATTAAATTTGCTATTTTAAAAAGAATTTTAACAATTGAAATCTCTCATTTTGTTTTGTTTTTTTTAAACTCCTCATCAAACCAACTAACCCTGTCTAGATAAATAGCCTTTGTGGATATATTATGCAATCTAGACAGAATTTCAAATTTGTCTTCGAAATCATCCAACATAACTTGGGCACTCCAAACGGGTTTCTTATAAAGAATGAAATTTTAGATTATTAAGGATGAATTTTTGTTATTTATTCAATTTTGTGATGACTGGACTGAGATAGAGGTGTCAGCTGTTTTACACTGCATCTATATTTGATTTGCTAAATATGATTAAGGCTAAGAATCACCAAGATTAAACACCGATTGATTGAAAGTGATTAAAAGATTGCGTTAATCATGCAATAATTTCCTCGGATTACATCTCCAGTAATTTTGACAATATGTAATGACGTTCATTTTATGCGTATCCATGAAATATTTTTGTCTTTTTATATAAGTTTAGTTCCTTTTTTTAAAGAATGATCTCACAATAATTTTTAAAACTATCAAATGTTTTACACAGTTGTGTTACTGCCATCATTGACATAGAGAAGAAACCAAATAAGGCAAGTTGTTTTGCTTATTTGATTAACAGTTGAATATTAAAGCTTACCTGAGAAAGATGTAAGGCATATATGATTACTTAAATATTTGATTTATATTCCATTGTAAGAATTAGCTTAAATAATCTAAAGAAAACTGTAAAGAATTATAAATATATATATACCAGCAGAGTAATAATTTAGTGCTCTAAAATACTTATCTAAAATGATACCAAAACAAAGAAATCAATAAACACATTTAATGATGCGTTAACTTATATACAAAATGCTTTAGAAGCTCAGAATTTATGAATTCTATATTTACAATCTTCTGGGAAGATTTTACTTGCTTCTCATGGAACGGCTTGCTTCTGTGGGCAATCTTCTATCGCTAGCCTTCTATTCCTAAGCTACGTCTGAGGTCCCTTCTCCAAAATCATTAAACAGTTGCTTTTTCCCTGAATCTATCTTAAAGTAGCCCGCACACGAGGGAGCTTTTGGCCGAGTTGCATGTGCAACTTGATGCCTAGAGCGGTTTTTTGAGCTGCATGGGCCAAGTTGCATGGAAAAAAAGCTTCACAGAACGGCGGTGCACCACGGAAAGTTGCATGGAATTACCCAATCACAGTGCAGCATTTTTATACGTCAGGCGTGACGTCATGCTCAAGGAAGAAACATGGCGTCGAAACATTTTTCCTTCGCTTGAGATGGGCGAATCGCGAATACAGCAAAAATATCAGATTATTTCGAGTTTCTTTCACACATAAATACAGTTTATATGTAAATGCAGTAATTTAATGCGGCAGAATGTATCAGAACGTTTCAAAAACCTAGTTTTTTTGAATATTTCACATCGCAAGCAGAGTTTCGCTCAATTCACCATTTCCGGAAACTGCCACATGACGTCATTGTTTCAGTGAGCAATGGATTATTATTGGCTGTTGGTCGTTGTTATTCATGAATCGCATTATTGCCATCAACTGCGATTACATACCGGCTAATAATATTATAAAAATATTTCTCATATGTTTAAAATAAATCACAAATATTTAGTTTTGGAACGATACCACAGCAGTATCCTTGACGTCATGTCCAGTGATGTCATTCAAATTCGTAGTGTGCTTCGTTTGTTGTCCGCACGGCGGCGCTAACAATGTTGCATCGTTTGCGCACTGATAGTCGCATGCAGCTTTTTCTGTGCACCTCAATTTCCTCGAGTTGCACAGAAAAAGCTCCCTCGTGTGCGGGTAGCTTAAGATCCCTTTTTCTAGATCTTCTTTTATTTCGGAAAAATAACTGAATCAGTGGTTGCTGCTTTTAATTTAGCTATCTCTAATCTCCCTTTTGTGGAGGTTTCTTTACGCTACGTTTATTGCAAATGCTGTTAGCTAAATTTCCTATTAACTTCTCCTAAGGTAATCTAGTAGCTTTAAATTAGAATCCTAATTTTATCTACACGTTAATGCCAGAGAAATTCTTGAATAACTTCACGTTGCTGATTTCCTTTTATTCTAACTCGAATAATATAAATTTCTAAGATCCTAAACTCTCGTATGAATCGATTTATCTACGCCTAACTTGCTTTAGGATTCCTATCAAGCTGATAGATATTTTAATAAAACTTTACTTACAGTAAAAGTCGATTTCCTTGGATGAACGATTGCGAGAAATTCGATCCTTTCGTCTTTACTGTATCTCCGTTGTCGGTCTGGTGAGATGTTACGAAAAACGTTTAGGCTTGTTACTCCGACTAAATGTTCCTGTTAGGGTTAGATCTTTCCGGGGCGTCGTTTCTTTCCCAATATACGATAAAATCAACGAGGATCTATTCTTCTTAATCAGCAGTAGTTATTCACTCAGCTTTGCCGATTTAGAAGAATGCGAAACAATCTGCATGTGTCCTATTCTTTTATCACCTTAGAAGATCCTGGCGGCGGCTGTGTCTCTTACGGGGAAAAGATTCTCCGGTCTCCGCTTCCAATCACTTTTGTCGGCTTCAGTCTTCTGCGTACGGAACGGTCAGTTCTTTCGCATTTCGTCTCGGCTATCACTCCAATCGTATCCTGCCAACTTCATCTGGCTTGGATATATTTTCCGTCTAAGGATTGCCTTCCGTCGAAACCGTCTACTTTTCAATCCGGACTCACTATTCTGCTATTCGTCAGAATTTCCCGGGGATTGGAATTATTACAGCACCTTCGCTTTTGATCGAGCGAACTTCAGAATCCACTGAATTCTCCCGGGCCTATTCCCATCCTTATTGAGAACACTAAATCATTCTCGATCCAAAATCGTTGGAGAGAATCTGCAGCAAACACAACTCCCAAACTAGGAGCGACCCTTTTTTACATCAGATTTGGTTGAAGGGGACGAGCGAACTTCGTGTTGAGTTCGGCAGCTATTTGGCTGCCTGTCCTAACTGGTTGGACGACCGACGTGAACTGCGCTGCCTCCCCTACTCGGCAGCGTTCTTCCCCGTCGATGGGCCCAAGCGAACTCCCGCTGCCCGCCCTACTGGGCAGCGGTCTTCCCCAGCGACTTGTCTGGTCAACGGGATGAGGTGAACTGGTGGATGTCTTGCATTAACAAAACCGTCTCACATAGCGATAATTTCGCGTTCCACAAGACAACAATTACTTTGACTCGTGAACGCATTGTTTCAGCAAGCCATCATGGGGACTTAATTGCATTATTGAAACTTGCAAAAATGCCAACCTTCCATGCTAATTCAATAACGACTGTCAAAAGCAAATTAAATTTGCCAACGCTAATGGGAAAATAAATTTAGGGTTACAGAGATTTTCCTATTAAATCAGAAATTCTCAATCACACATGGATTTTTTTATTTAGAAAGAAACTTAAAACTAGTTTAATATACAGTATACTCTCGATATCTCGAAGTCGAAGGGACGCTAAAAAAAATTCAAGATAGCGAGTTTTCGAGATAACAAGGTCATAATCAAAACATAAAAATTCACGAAAAAAACACAAGATACAATATCATTCAAAAAATTAGTGCCTTGATAGATGAGAATAAGCATAAATATGTAATGATAGTTGAGAATAAGTCTAAATAAAGCAATTATAATTTTAATTTTTAAAAGTAGTCGAAAATAATTGCATTAAATTGAAAATTCCAACGATTTTTCCAGAAAAATTCATTTTTTACTTCGAAAAATTTTCGACATAACAAGGTTTTGAGTGAAAACTCTTCGAAATAAGAATTAAAATTAACATTAGATGAATATGTAATATCAATGGGAAAAATAAATTTTCGACATATCAAGGTTTTCGAGATATTGAGAGTCTACTGTATAAGGAGTGGGAGAGATTGTTATTTATTTAAACATCTCTTCCTGATTTATATTTTCACTGATGTATCAGAAAAATGAGTCACCTGTCTAGTATTTGCATAGGTCTATCTTTCGATTGGATTGCCATAGCAACAAGATCATTGCATCGTCGGGTTTTCTCCACATCCGTAATCATTCATCTGCCTGAAACAGTTGGAACTGTGACTCAACACACCAGGCTATGCGTTTGCATTCATCATGCAGTGGCAGTGTTCACAAGCCCTGGCAAAATATAGAGCCCTGTGCTGTTAAGAGTCAGCGGTGGAATGTGTGAAGGCCTTTCACTCCTGTACACTAAGTTATAGAACAGTGGTTGCCAAATTTAGTCAGGAGTGCCAAGGCCACTGAGGATAGCCATTATTTTAATTCTTAGTGCTCTGTAAGCATTCATTCAGTGTCTGCCTATATTGTGTGCTGCCTCTTGTTCTAAGCGGTTTCAATGGCTGCTCTCGGCAACTCCCTTAGAGTGAAAATGTATAGGGGAGCCGCGAGTCACAAAAGTTTGGGGACCACAGCTATAGAAGAAAGAGAACGTAGTTGTGTATGGCTCCAGCATTGAATTGTTCTATTATCTGCTGCAATGTCACAAACTAGTCAGATATTGCAAAGCATTCCAGGTGATACTGTCCATAATCGTCTATTGTTTTTTGTCTGCTGAAGCAGTATTGTATGCTGGACCTCTTTGATGTTGTGTAGATACGGTACATCCTTGAAATTGTTGCATGTGAAAATCCAAATTTTGTGTTGCCTTTGGAGCTGATGCGACTCATCTCTGGCATCTATTGTTGTGCCTCATTCAAAGTCACTGAAATCATGATACACTGCCATCATCCCTGCGAATTTTGCAACTATAGACTGCAGAGATATCCAGCTTTATAGGTACTTCAATTGCTGAAGATATCATTTAATGCGTGGGTGTGGTGGCATGTACTGCAAGTGTAAGCGATTGTCTCAGTTTACCTGGTACTTCAGTTGTGTATCATTTAATATTTTACCTCATTTTAGATTATAATTAATAATAATAAAAATTAATCCTTTGTCTCAATAGAAACAACACATATTAAGCAGCTAAAAAAAAAAAAAACTGACAAAACCTTAATACAGTGTTTCTCAATCTTTTTAAGCTGCCAACCTGTTACATATGCTTCCAATTTGGCAACTCCTCCTCCACTTCATAAACAAATTTCAGATTTTACTTAGTTATAGCGATAGAGAATAAATTTTTTATATATATTTTGTAATATCTGTTTAAATCAGAGCCTGCACAACTGTCTTGGACTTTCTGTCCCACAATTTGAGAAGCACTGTTATTTCCTTAAATATTACTTCATTTAGAGCTAGAGCCACTCTAAAAGAATCTTAAGATCCTGTTAGTCTCGAGGATGCAGACTTTTGTAATGATAATAATAAAATTGTTTTTCAATCTCAAAATAATAGCTAATGAAATGAGGCGAAGACATAACTATAACAAAGGAGTTTTTGTGCAACTGCTGAAGCTCTTTAGCATCCAATCTCAACTTTTGAGCTCACTTGAAAGCTTTAAAATTGCATAGGCAGCATCTACAATGCTTTCAAATGTAAATAAAATGAAAGCATAAATCTGAAATTACACGAATACTGAGTTTATTCTAATACAGCTTTTTGCCCTTGAACAGTTTATAATTCCATAGTTACATAAATTAACTTCTCAAATTATAAACGAACTATATACAAACAACCCATATTTCTTCCTTAGATCTTCTCTTTTATAATATATATATTATTAAACATCATCCACACTATCAGAAATAAATGTTGAGGAGACGTTGCATATTTTTTTTTTTTTTTTTATTTTTTATTTATTTATTTATTTATTTATTTCTAAATTTAAAATTACAGTCCTGCTAGGTTTTCAAAATGAAATCCTGTGATGCAGGTGCTGAAAGTATAAATAATTTATATTTGTAATTTAAAAAGTATTAATCATATAAAATCATATAAAAATTATATAATTACGCAATTATACGAATTATATTTAAATTAGATTCAATTATATAATTATATAAAAATCAATATATCACAGAAATATAAAAAGAAAATCAAATACAAAAAGAAAATTATTATAAATATCATTCATTACAATCAAATTTAAGGTTCCCAAATTATTTTTTACTTATTATTCTAATTACAATTTCTTTCTTTCAATGTTTATACTGTATAACATTACTATATAACATAATGCTTATACTGTATAACATTAAAAATTTCTAAATCTAATTGTGAAAATAAAACTTTAAATAACAATCTCTCATGCCAAAATTATTCAACTAAAAAATATATAAACAAAATATCAATACACAAGACCAAAAACACACAAAATATAAATATAGTATATGTAATCAAAAATACCTAAATATTCCAGATAATTTCGCCAAATATTATTTTTTTCAGTATTTGCCTTTTTAATATACTTATTTTATTAAATTTATTTTGTTTTAATTCATTTGTAATTTGCATAAAAATCTTTAATAGAATTCTATTTTTATTTCTTAATCCAAAGTTGTTCTTAGGATTTTCATAATATAAAATCTTTATTAATGTATTTCTAGTAATATTTTCTAAGTTATAATTTCTAATTTGATTTCTAATTTTATAAAAGTTATTTATTATTAAAGAATATAATATTTTTTCTTTTGGCATTAAAATTTTATATTTTATTCTTATCTGTATTTTTTCATTCTTTGTTAATATACAATAATCTTGTATTATGTAATTCATTATTTTATTTAATATTCTATTTATGTTATTAGTGTCTGTATTACCTAAATGTACCCAACAACATAATCCATAATTTATTAATGAATCTATAAATGATTTATATATTAACATCTTGTATCTTATAGAAAAGATACCCTTTATATGTTGAAACATATATATTATTGAATTAAGTTTATTTAATATATATAAATAATGTGTTTTCCAAGAGAATTGATCATTAATATATAAACCTAGATATCTAATTGTTTTAATAATTTCAATATTTTTACAATTACAACTTTGGAAGTTTATGTCATCATCGAATAAACAATTATAATCATGATATTTTATTACTGGATTTGTATGTAAAAATTTATTTTTTGTTTTCAATATCATTAGTTTTGTTTTTTCACTATTTATTTTCATTTTATTATTGTGTGTCCAAATAATTAGTTTATTAAAGTCTTTTTGTATATTGTATTCTGCAGTTTCATAATTTTCATTTATATTTATCAATATGATGTCATCAGCATAAGCAAAAATTTTTGATGTTGATATTGTACTATATAATGTATTTAAGTATAAAATAAATAAAAGTGGTCCTAAGTTTGAACCTTGAGGAATTCCTGTTTTTAATTTATATGTTTTACCTAATTTTGAATTTAAATTAATTCTTATTTTTCTATTTTTTAAATAGTTTTTTAATATTTCTATCATATTGCCTCTTATTCCAATATGAAATAATTTTTCTATCAATATCTTATGATTAATACTATCAAATGCTTTCTCAAAATCTATAAAAATAATATATATATAATAACCGTTATTTAATGCACAATTTATGATTTTTTGGAAATCTTGAAAGAGTTTATCAGTACTTAAATTTTTTTGATATGCAAATTGTTCTTTTTTTAGTAATTTATATTTATACAGAAAGTTATATATTGAATTAGTTAAGCATGTTTCTATAATTTTTGACATATTGGAAAGAACAGAAATTGGCCTATAATTTTTTATATCATCAATTTTTCCTTTTTTATATACTGGAGTTATTTTCGCAGTTTTCCAAATACTTGGGTAAGTTCCATATTCAAACATGGCTTTTATAAGTTCATGCAATATTGCTGCAAATATATCCATATACTTTTTTATATCTTTTACAGCAATATTATCAATACCAACAGTATTTTTATTTTTCATTAATGTAATTATATTTATTATATTTTCAATACTAGGTATATTAAACACTATTGAATTTATTGAAGTTTCAATATCCGTATTATTACTTCTAGTGTTACAATTACATGTACTAACAACTTTACTAAATGTTTTACCAAATAATTCATCAGTTTGCTTATAATTATATTTTTCTATTAATTTACAAATTTTGTTTTTATCAATAGTTTTATGTTCATTATTTTTTATAATATTATTTATTATATTCCAAGTCTTTTTATTATTATTGTAAGTGTTTAGAAATTTATTTTGATAGAATCTTTGCTTTGTTTTTTGTATTAGGTTTTTTAACCAATTACTCTTTTTTCTATAAATTTCTCTATATTCTTTATTTGTTTTATTGTTTTTATGTTTTTTATATAACTTATCTTTTTCCTTAATATGACTATATATTTCATCTGTTATCCATTCATGTTTATAATTTTGTTTTTTATTATTTTTAGTTTGATAATGATATTCATGGTTTTCTCTATATTTTTCTTTATTGCTTATTTGTTTTTTAGATTTATTTATAATTTTTACAAATTTATTTATTATTTTATTTGGGTCAATTATTTGCTTATTTCTAATATTATTAAGTAAGTTTTCTGATTTTTCAATAAATAATTCCTCATTTATTATATTATTGTGTCTTCTGAATTTTTTAAGATTTTGATTACTTTTACTTAATTTTTGATTAAATATTTCTAACATTATTATATAATGATCTGATATTTCTGTTTGTATAATATTACTTTTAGTATCTTTATTTTTTAAATTAATAAAACAGTGATCTAAGCATGTTGAAGTATAAGATTTTATTGTCTGTACTTCTCTAGTTGCAGTATCAATTAAATTCTCAAAGCCATAAGTATTAAAAATTTCTAAATATTTCAGTACCAAAGAATTGTTTTTTTTTTCTAGAATATTAATATTCATATCACCAATAATTATAAAATTATTAGTTTTTTCCAATTTTTTATGAGCATATTCTATAGTGTTTTCTAATTCTTTAAGAAAATAGTTTTTATTCGTTAGAGGAGGTTTATAAATTATTAATAATTTTTTTAAATTTGTACTATTATCAATTTTACTTATATTAATATCTTTATATTTAAGTACACATGTAATATTTTCAAATGTTATTGTGTCAATCTGAAAATTCATCAATGTATATTCATTTTTATAATACATTATCATCCCACCACCTCTTCTATTTTTCCTGAGATTATATATCATACTATAGCCTTCCAGGGTAAAATATTTAATTTCATTTTCATTTATGTTTATTTCTACTAAAATTATTATGTTTATTTCATTTAGAAATTTTTTTATATGACAAATGAGATAATCAAAATTCTTTTTTATACTTCGTATATTTAAGTATAATATTTTTTCAGAAGACTGATTTATTATTCTATTTATATACCATTCTTCAAAATCACAGTAAATATTTAATTTTTTCTGATCTGATGTTTCAAACATTAGTCAAACATTTTTAGATTATTTTTTTAAGATCATCTTCATTCATTATTTTTATTATAGATGAATTTTCATCTTTTCTTACTAAGATCTTATGGAACTTTGTCCAAGTGAATTTATAATTCTTCTCTTTTGCAATTATTCTTGTTTTCCAAAATAGGGTTTTTTTCCTTTTCGTTAAGTTCTCATTAAAATAGATTCTACTGGTGTCATTGCTATCAGAAATTTCATTATTTCTTAAGATTTTCTTTTCTTTCATTTTTTCCATCCAGATTAATCTACTTTTTAAGGTTGAAAACTTGATTATTATAGGCTTTATTTTGTTCTTATTAAAAGTTTGAACCCTATGCATAACCTCTACATTTTGAAGTTGATCTTTCACACCTATCTTGTTTGCAATTTTTTCTACAATGTCTTGCAATTTTTCATTTGGAAGTTGGATAACTCCATTTATTTCTAAGTTATTTTGTCTTAATTTTTCTTCATGATTGTCTATTTCTAGTTCAAAGTTTTTGATTTTCTCTTGTGTTTTATCCTTTTCTTCTTCTAATTTTAAAAGTCTTTCTTCAGTTTTCTCCTGTTTTCCTTCTATTGCAGATAATTTATCTAAAATTTCTTCATAATGTTCATGAATGTAGTTGATACTACTTCTTATTTCCTGTATTTCCGACTTGATTTCTCTTACCTCCTGTAATAATTGACGTATTTCTAGAGCTGATTCCATTTCATTTGTTTGGTAATGCGTATCTTGATTTTCTCCTTTCTTAGCTTCTTTGGTTGATTTTGTTCGTATAGTGATATTCTTAAAGTTCATATTATCTTCTTTTTTTACAGTATCTGTAATATAAGTTATTCACTTATATTTCTCGTTAATTAGGCTTATTTTGATTGAGCAGAGAATCATGTGTGCGGCCATATTGCTACGGCCATATTGCGGCCATATCTCCTTGAAAATTCGTTTTTTCTAGTAATATTGTAGTATTGTGACATTTATTTCTGATAGTGTGGATGATGTTTAATAATATATAAACCAACATTTAACTAACTGACAAATTACTAACTAGTCAAGTAAATAAACATGCATCCATCTCGTCTACATTTTTATTAAATTGTAAAGGATGAATTTTTCCCATTTAATTTTCTCTTTTATGGTTTAGAGTAATTTCGTTTCATTTATTTCTTACTCTTATATTTATTACATGAATTTATTACAGGAGGGAAATGGGAGGATTGATGAAGGATATAACACAAGCACATTGTTTAACGCTTATCTTTTAGTTCCTTTTCTTTTCTCTAACTTTGTTTCTTTGAGTCTTTTCCCCTATGACCTCCATTACTTTCTTACAATATTTTCACCTTGGGATTTTTTGGAAGTATTTTTCCCTTAAACTACTAAATAAGCATGTCCCACACCTCTTTTCCTGGAAGTTTTAAACTTTTCTTTGTGATCGTTTCTTACAGCTGTCTAATATTTTTCTTTCCTACTTTCTTTTTTGTATTTATGTTGGTATAATTATCCTTCAGAGACATCACAACTGTGCTAAAGTCTCATTAGGAGCTGAGGACTTGAGAGATGCTACAGATTGGTAACAGATCAATGTATAGTCATATAAGAAGATATTGACAAAGATTTAACTTAATATAATATAACATACATTTTTTTTCAGTAATTTGCATCTTAGAAATAAATCAGATATGGATATAATTGTACTACGAGGAAAATACATGCCTTATGAAAGTTTTAAGACAAAATTTCAAAATACAGCATTTATTTTTTATTTTGTCTTCTAATTACATATATGTATATTCATTAAAATTATATATAATTGCTTAATTTAAATTGACCAGTATCTGTGGTGCAGTTCTCGAAAGTCTTTACATCTAATGAGTAACTTTTTTTTCCCCCTCCGGGCTATATTTTATATTTTTTTTTCTAAGTGCAATCTTGGGAGCATGGAGGTGTGCGTTCTGTGGAACTCAGTATTTCCCATAGAATATCCTGAAAAAAGATACTGAGGGTGTTTCTCGTTGCCGTTCTCAGGAAGCCATTATGGAAATGATGTCAGACCTGAAGAAAAAGTAAGAGGAGGCTGATAAACACAGGAAAGGAAATGAAACATCCATGCCGCTGCCGGGATTCGAACCCAGGTTCGACACATCTGTCTCGTGGGGGGCTGCCACCCAAGACTATCTCACATGATATACAAGAAGTTGTGTATATTTGAAGAAAAACATTTTTGTTTTTTTCTAATTTAATTTTTTTGAGTTGGTTTTGTTTATTTATAAAGAAAATGCAGACATTTTACAATTGAGCATTGACCTCTGTAATGGTTCATTCAATTGTTAGAATTATTCTAAGAAAAGGATAACACTAAAAAGCACACTGGAACACCAAAAATGAAAAACGTATCACCAGTACATAAAAATATGAATACCAACACTAACTCATCAGAAATTATCAGAACTTTTAGCACAGTCTCTTACAGTTATAAAAAAATTCTTTTCGATTAGTAATTTTGATTGATGAATCTCCTGAATTTTATATATTAAGACTATTTTTATTTCCTACTTAAATGAACCTTTCAGTGATATGAGAGGATTGATGAAGCTAAATAAAACACACAGACATTTCATTTTAATTTGTATTTATTTTTCTCTCTCTGACTTTTCTTCCTCTACAAAGTTTTTATCTCAATAACTTTCCTTGCATTCTTTGGAACTCCCTTGTAGCAAGTTCTCTCAAACCAGAGGCATAACTAGTATTAAGTGCGGATTAGCAACACTTAAGGATCCAACTCCCAAAGGGGACCAGACGAGGACTCTGTTCCTGTTGAGATACTTGGGGAAACTAAACCTTTAAAAAAAAAATTACTCCTAAGAAATTTTATAATTTCTTCATATTTATGAAAAAGCGTTATAAGTTATCTTTCAATAGATGTCCACCTGTACATAAACACATAAAATGGTGTCTTCCCTATTGGAAAAGGAATTTCAGCGTTTGCTGGAAGAATTAAGTTTTCTATTAATTAAACCGACAAAAAAAAATCACTTTAATACTAAATCGGTAGTTGCTGTTCCTTAAGATTTCAGAGGTTTACTTTTTGCAAGTTCTAATCATAATATCCTTAAACTATTACAACAAAACGTAATACTCAGATTTGTATTGCTTTTGTTAACATATTATGTTGTATTCATTTTTTTATATTTAAAATTAAAACGGATTAGCAAGATAAAAACTCCTTCGTGGACTCTTATAAGTTTTTGAAGGGTGAAAGGGGCCAATATACATAGTTTGCTTAAGGGACTAAAATTCCTAGTTATGCCACTACTTTCAAACCCTATTTCTTCAGGTTTATTTTACAGTTCAAAGTTCATTGTTGATTACTTAGTCCTCTAATATCTTTCTCTTTCTCAAAACCAAAACAAATATGTATTTCCTTTAAATTAATCTCTTTAAATACATTGATGATTTCTGAATTTAAAAGATATTTTGCCTACTTTCTTTCTTCTTCTTTATTCGAATTTAGCCATCTGAGGACCGCGTGAAATAGCTCATGAAGCTTAACGTTTCTTATTTCTCTCGCTCCAGTATCTTTTCATTCTTTCACTGTGTTCTTTCCTTCTCTCATCAGACCATGAAGCTCCCGTTTTTCTCCTTTCTCTTTCCCGGAACCCCTTAAAGTCTTTGATCTTTTTTCTAAATCTGCCCCTATCCACAATATCTTCCTCCGTCAAACTGATCTCCTCCAGGTCCACTCTAATCTCCTTAATCAAAGTAAGCTGTGTCTTGGGGTTCCTGTCGAAATAATTGAATATTCGTCTGGTCAGTCTTCCAGACTGACCATACTTTATTTTTTTAAATGATAGAAATCAATTTATGAAATACTCAAGACTGTGAATAGAGTTAGAAGTGTATATTTTATAAAAAAATTAATAGTTTAGGAAACTTTTGAAGAGGCATCATAAAACTATTGTCACACACGAAACATTTGAATCTAAAAAGTTTTTATAACTTCTAATTTAGTCAAAATTTTAACACAAAACTTATTTTTCTCTCTTAACTAAATATTAAGATGACTTTTGTAAAGTTATATAAAAATCTATTAAAAAATGAAAAAATTATACAATTTTACAAAATGTTACATGTGTGACAGATTCTGAAATAAATCTTGAAATTTTAAAATAAATTTTGAAAAAATTTTGTAAAAAAAAACAAGCTTAGGAACAAATTTAAAATACTTTTATTAAGTTTCTTTTGTATTAGATAATTAACAAAGGGATGTTTAGACTGGATGATGTTTCAATTTTATAAGTAACTCTGTTCAGGTAAGAATTGATTTAAATAACTTAAAGTTGATTTGAATGTTAAATAAACATTAATAAAAATAATTATTGATTGACTTATTGTATAAATGTTTAAATATCATGTAATATTTAATACATTTTTATCCTCATGCATTTTTAAAAGCAAACTTTTATTTGAATTCACATGGTCACACACGTAACGATCAGGGTGTCACATACGTAACGCAGATTTTTAATTTTCATTTATTCAATTATTTATTACATTTAAATTTTAACTGTGATTTTAGATGGTATGGTAAATAAATTATTACCATATTTTTTAATTTAAATGTGTGGTAATAAAACTCACAGAAATATATCATTCAATGGCATTACTCAAAATTTGCTTTTTTTCTAAGTCACACAGGTAACGTTTTTTAAAAAGCTATTTAAAAAATAACTATTATATCAAACTGATAGGTTTCTGCATAAAAGAATATAGTAAAGTGTATATTATTTTAAAGAACTTTTGTTTGGATTTTTAAATAAGAAATATATTGAAAAATCCTTAATTAATTAGAAAAAAATGTTTTCCAAATATCACACACGTAACACGGAATGGCCCTTTAATTTTATTTAATTTTTGTAATTATATTTATAATTACATTTCTTCTATAAAAATAGTTTTCAAAATGTTATAAAATTAAAACAATTAATGTGAGTTGTTCTGATATATAAACTATTTATTTATTTTCTGAAAACAAGAAGGATTATACAGGGCGATTCAAAATTCCCTGTACAAACTTTAAAGGTAGGTCAGGAATACAAAAACAAATCGTATTCATACTGGAATGCATGTCAACAAACACCACCCGAATGTGCTAGAAGATACACTAAGGTTCAGAAATAAAAGACAAGTAAGATAGACAAATGTTTATTAGCCCCAAATTTACAATATTACAGTAAGGTGTATACAATTATGCCCGTTTTTGTGGAATGATCCAGTTTCACACAATCTCTGGTGCATAAATGTTTGATGATTAGGCACACGTCTGTTGGTGAACAGTTCATTATACAATCGTACAGTGGCATGGCCGTTTTCGTTCGCTGCCCCATAATTGCCCTCTAAGCATTAGTGAAGTGATACAACCCACTTGTACAAAGTCAATGTCTCAAATGATGATGGCTCTTAATGCCCAACTAATGTATTGCCAAACAGCTCCCTCTAGCACATTCGGTTGGTGTTTGCAGGCCTACGTTCCACTATGAATATGGTTTGTTTTTGTATTCCTGACCTACCTTTAAAGTTGTATAGGGAATTTTGAATCGCTCTGTATTACAAAGTTTAAATAAAAGTTCTACTTCAAAATAGTTGAATAATAAATGTTTTATAATAATAAATAATAATAATAATAATAGTTCAAATAAATGTTTTTCTGAAAATATATAGACTACTAAAAAAAAATAATAAAAAAATCTTTTCATAACAATGATTAAGAAAATTAGTATTGCATATACGTAATACAGAAAACAACAATAATTAATAATTATTATTTTATTTGTATTTATTAATATAATTTGTAATTTTTTTTAACAAATCAAATAAATTACAAAATTGTAATATTTCCTCAAGTATTGTAATATCAGAAAAAAAAGTTAACTTAAAGAAAATTGCTGTACATTTACAATATATCAGATTCAAATTGATCAATTTCACTTTTTCAGTTAATTTTAGAAATAAAATGGACTAGAGTCAGAATTGAATGTCAACATTATTTGAAAAACTTTACACAAGTGTAACAGCCTTTTCATTTTAATATGCTACATTACAACAGAATTTTACTTTTATTTCTCAAATGGTGTTATAGATGAATAAAATGCTACATGCTTTGAAATATTGCTGGTGAAACTCTAGGATCCATCTGGGGGAGAATTCAGTGCGAAAAAATGTCCAACCTCTGATGGGATTGAACCCAGCTCTTGCAGCCCATAGCCAATTGTATGACCACTTGGCTACTGGGCCCAATAAGCAAATTATGTAAAGTAAGTATTTAAAGACTGAAAGTTATTAAAAAAGAATTACTTATTATAATTATCATTATTATACTGTAAATAAATAATTAGATTTAACAATGTATATATGTATCAATTTATGAAATAGGCATGTTACAGAGAAAAAAGATATTACAAGATGCAATTGTTTATGACACTATAATCAGTAACTTATAATTAAAAGATTATTAAGAAAAATGTAAAAAAGTAAGATCGATTTTGTACAAAGTCAAAAATAAGGGTAATGTTTCAAATAGAAGATAATAAATTTTATTTACTTAGAATATAATGCAATATTTGTTCTATACCTGCCTATTGTATAAAAATGATTGATGCTTGATAGTAAAG
Organism: Thereuonema tuberculata; assembly: GCA_023159025.1. Lineage (NCBI taxonomy): Eukaryota > Metazoa > Arthropoda > Chilopoda > Scutigeromorpha > Scutigeridae > Thereuonema > Thereuonema tuberculata. The sequence goes on along the minus strand of JAFIDM010120971.1, from coordinate 52,318 downwards.
ATATTATTTCTTTTTTTTTTTCTATTTTATAATTTCATTTAGTCTTTTAGAATGAAGAGTTTAAATTAATTGTCAATATTATTTAGAAATAGGTCTCATCAGAAATCTAGGAAAACTTTCAAAATTTATTAAAAAACACCTCAAATTATAAAAGGTTACCAAATCAGTTGTATGGATTTCACAATACAGGTATGTCAAATATTGGTTGAAGGAACTAAATGCATGCACTTAGTATGAATCATTTACTGTATTTCATGCGAAAGTTCTGATCATGCTCAGAAACTGACAGACAATTATTGAAATCTCAGAACATCCAGTCGTGTTCATGTCTTTGGAGGGACAGCAACATTATCCTGTTCGTTTTAACCGTACGGGTCAACAATGCTGGCACAGGAATACACACAGGATTCTAATAACTTTGCTGTGGCTTTTTGTGCATAGATTTAAGTAAGATAAATTTTTAAATGATACATTTGTTCAAATGTGTAAGAACCATTTCTGTTGATAAGTGATGGCAAAGAAAAATACTTCACCTTTGAAGAACTACATAAACATATGTGCAAACAAACAGCCCACAATCATAATAGTTCTTCTGTTGAAATGAATTCACAATCATTAAGATTTCTTCTAAAAAATAACAAAACGTGCTATGTAATGATTTCTTTTTTCTAACACAGTATTCATGCAAACTAATATCTTTATTAAAAGCTTTCTTTTTAATGAGATATTGAATTGTAATTTCATATCTGCTTGCTATTAGGAACTAAAAATTTTCAGAATCAAAGTATAAAAACAAAACTAAACTCACCTTGAATTAAAATAAATGCAGTATCCTGTAATAATCTTCTTTATTCCTCATACGTCTTCACAATTGTTCTCCTTTACAATATTTCGAAAACATCGGTTTTCTTTCTCAAGTTGACAAAAAAGAAAAAGAAAGAGACACACCATTTCTTCCTCCAAAACTTCAATTTTCATGATTGTTTAAATTTTTATTCCAAAATATTTTTGGAGGAAGAAATGGTGTGTTTCTTTCTTTTTCTTTTTTGTCAACTTGAGAAAGAAAACCAATAAGGTTTTCGAAATATTGTAAAGGAGAATAATTGTGAAGAAGTATGAGGAATAAAGAAGATTATTACAGGATACTGTATAAAAATAATTTATGAAGCAGGCAATAACCTTATCCAAAATTGTGTCCAGCACCTACTCTTCCGGCATAAGTGTCTCATAACCTTTAACATTTGTATAATCTCCTAAATTGGCCAACTGAAATATTTCCTAAACCCTCGCCATTGATAGTAATACTGATGCGTGAATATGAACCATACATCAATCCTATGTTTCAAATGAAAATAGGATTAGTCAGTGGTGAGACTGCATTGAAATGAAGTAGTAGTAGTTTTCTTTATAATTGAAGTGTATTTCCTTTTGAAATGAATCACCAGCAGGAAAATTATTTCCATATCTAAGTCTTCCAGTTTCAACCTTTGCAACTTTCTTTTTATATTCTTTAGACACCTTAAGTTTTTTAAGGCCTGTCTCTAAGCCATGGGTGAACAGATCGTGCTACTGTGATAATTTCTTTAGTAAATAATTCTAAATTATTAATTCAAAAGCATTCAGATTCTGTCAGTTGTAACTGCAGGATTTGGACCCTGAGATATTTGATTTATTCTCCCACTAGTAATCGACTAAAAACTACACTACAATCTTTTAGAATAATAAAATCTGCTAATTTATTCAATTAATAAAACAAAAGATTACAATAAACTGAAATAATAATTAATAAAATGATCTGAGAGCTGAGCTAGTCACATTTTCTAATGAATTTAAGAGATTTTGCTACCATATCAGCCTTTCCAAGCCACTGCTGTTGAACACTCAGAGCAACCGATTGCTTTCGTTCGGATGTGGGTCTTGGGTTCGTACCTTGAGAGAAGCAGTCACCCCTACCTTTAATTGGGTTTTTATATTTTGTGGCATTAAAAGCATGTTTCATTATAATACGAAGTCTTAGTTTTTGAAAGGTTTTTATATGAATTTAAGAAAGTGAACACAATAGCGGCATCTTGGATGTATAACACTTTGAATTAGAAAACATGGCTCATAGCGATGTGAACATAAACAAAATAACCATCTTTTTAATAAACATCCATTAAATACATAAAGCATTTATATTAAATGATAGGCAAACTCTTACACTTTAAAAAATATAGAACAATATTCTATAATATTTTTATTTAAGGTTTAAATATATAATAATTAATAAAAATCGAAATATTCTCACTACTAAGATGTGATAGCAGAAACCCATTTGGCTACAGATGCATTTAATTTTTTTCCTTTTACAGACATTAGTAAAGTGAAAACTATTGGAAAATAAGCATCAACTGTGAAAACTTTGTTCTTTGCATCAAAGCAATCAGATGATATTTTTTAGGCATCAATTCCTTTTGTGATATCCTGTAAATCCCTAATATTTCAGTAATATAATAAGGTTCAAAGCTGTTTTGCTGAAGTTTTGTTACTTTATCACCTAAAGACTCAGCTGGAAAGTTCTTTAAATGAAGGTCCAGTTCTTTGTCAGGTTTTATATAACTGCCCAAATTTTTTATAAACTTGGTTAAATCCACTTGGGGGGTAAAAAAAAGATTTATCACAGGGACAGATTGAGTGGAGCCACAAGCAGTTCTTTCCAATTGCTTTGTTGTCCATTCAATTGTTTACTAATATTTCATCCCTTC
>JAFIDM010120971.1:26132-46496 GCA_023159025.1 Thereuonema tuberculata | reverse complement strand
TAATAAAAATTATCCTTTGTGAGTTTTGGTTGTAAAAGAAAACTTCAGAAATATGCAATAACTTGGTTGATTCTAAACTCACCAATGACATTTTAAAGATTTTTGTAATCAGTATTAATTCTGAATTACAGGAAAGAAGTAAATAATAATTATTGGACCTTAGTATTGAACCTAAAAAAAAATGCCGAAGAATGTGTGAAATGTAAGTGGTGTATAAAAAGATGTTAGAAATGAAAAAGAAAAGGTTTGCTGGTAAATCAAATGGTGTAGGGTTAAATGATAACATCATAGCACTTTGAAAGATAAAGAAAACATTAAGATAGATACTGTAAAGAAACAAATTCTTAATTTATATATATATATATATATATATATAAATCATTTGATGACATGGATCTTTTTCAAAAATAATGCGACTGAATAATTATGGAATCTATTAACATTGAACCATATCCTTTGTATTTATTATGGTAAAGATTTGTCAGTAGCTTATCCATTTGTTGAGAATGAGCAGACTATGCTTTCTAAAATAATTTTTCATCATTTATTGAATTCAAAGAATTAATTTGGGTTTAGTAAATGTATTGGAGATTTTTCCTTCAGAAATACGAAAACCGTTTCCACTTTCCAATTAAGAACACTAATGCTGAGTTTATTTTGTATCTGAGGAAGATTATTCTATTATCAAGAAATATAACTCAACTTTCCAGCACATTTAAAGTAAAGAAACACTCAATAAAAGCAGGTATAGTTATTAAAAGGAGTTTTGGTTTTAATGTCAGAAATTACGTATGTTGAGTAATAATAATAAAATAGGAAAATTGGAAAATACTTCTCTTATTTCCCAGGGAAATAATTTAATTTTGCTGGAAGAAAGTTCTAAGGAAAATGTTAGTGTCTTGATAAAACATTTATTTCTGGTCTTACCCACATAGCTACCACACTTTATTATTAATTATAGGGTTTTGGATATCCAGTAACACTTTTATACAGAACAAGAAAGTTCTAGATTGTTTTGTTTTTTAAGTTGAAATATGGATACCCATCCATCTCTTGAAACTTTAGTAATAGATTTATTAAAAACTCACTTTGATATCAATTCTATTTTAGTCTCAAGGGTGACTCAAGGGTGTGATGTTAGGAACATTTAAACGCAATTTTACCAGATTTCCAAAACACGGTTCATTTCAAAGAGGTAAATTTACTTCATCAGAGAATGGTACAAACATACAAAACTATAAAGCAAAAGAATAGGACGATAAATAGAGCATTCGCTGACTTAACTTCTCTCTGTCTGTCTGCATGATTATATTGTCATTTAATGATGAAAATATAATTTTGTTTTGTTAGATACAAATACTTTTTTTTTCCCTTATGTAAAAAGCTTTTACTTGTTTTATTTTCATTTTAATTTACATTCTTTGTTTTCTTTCAGCACATGAAATCCTTTACTTTTATTATTGTTTCTAATCATTTTAACAAATTGAATCTATTATACCTAGATTCTAATATATCTAGAATCTAATAATACCTAAATTCATCTTGTGGCTGATGGTGATGGGTGCGACTGAAAGTATAAAGTACAGGATGGCCCAAAACAAACAGTATTGAAATTTGGTGCCGCACCCCTCGAGCGGAATGGGTCAGAACCATAACTCCACGCGAACACAATATGCTGTAGAACATTCTATTGCCGTGGCTGTTATAGGACATGTGATAATGGTGCTGACAACAGAGGAAAAGGTGTTTATTAGGGAGCAGTGTAATCGCTCATACGGATTAGGCTGTAATATTGGTCCTGGTATGCAGCGAGTGAAGGTGTTGTTTGTGCTGTAGTTCCGCAAACCTGCACCCAGCAACAGCATCATTGCAGCAGCAATTAACAAGTTTAGACGAACCATTAGTGTATTGGCTCAGCACTGAGGATGTACAGGGCATCCCAGAACTGTAATAACCAATGACAATCAAGGTTGTGTACTGGATCAAGTGTTGTAGTTGCCCAGCATAGTCAACGGAAAACAGTCTTGAAGCTTGGCATGTCATGAACATCCTTACAAAGAAACCTGAATGGTCTCGAAGCGTTCTCCTATATCATCCAGACTGCACATTGGCTCAGGGAGGGCGATAAGGAGGCCCGGAAACTGTACTGTGCCCATGTTCTCGCCTTGACCTATGAAATCCTGTAGTTTATGAATAACATTTGGTTCTCCGATGAGGCGAATTATTCATGTTACAGGTTACATTAATTGATGATTGAACCGATTCATATGCTTTGCCCTTCCCAATATTGTGCATTTGGAGAAAATAACCATTTGGTATGCAGGGTATCAGGATATGGCGTCATTGGTCCCTACTTCATTGAGGAAGATGGGGTTCTGTTGATATAAACCAACATTGCTACATGAACACATGCTTATCATCAATAATCTTTGTGCCTTTTGCCGAAGAAGGAATATTAGCTTTCCAGATCAATGGTTCCAACATAATGACGCAAACCTGCCACACAACACGGATTTGCAGAAACTGTCTCATCAACACCTTTCACAGACTTTCCATATCTATCGCATTCACTAGACCTTACTCCTCCTGATGCAAACATTTGAGGAATGCTTAAGGAATGTCTCTTCAGTGCACATCCCATCAATATTGCTGAACTCGAAAGGAGGTTCTTTGTGTATTTCGGGATATGCTAGAAAATTTAGTGAGCCGCTATGAGCTCTGTGTTGTCAGGGAGGGGGCCCACTTGGAACATGTCATTTTTAGATGTCAAACTCTGTAACTTCACTGGCGGAACTGAAACCATGATGTTTGTGTTTCAATATGTTTGGTTTGGGCCATCCTGTATAATGCTTATTAGCTGGCAGATATTATTGAATCAAATTTTGCTACATCTCGTTGTATTTTAAATGCCTATTGTTCCCTTTGAAATAAAAGAGCATTTTCTGAAAAGTTTCATTTCTGTACCTTTGAAAAGTTTACATTGTATTTTAAAAAATAATAAATAAATATATTTTATTTTTTTTTAAGATGACTTGAAACTAAAAGTTGCTTCCATATTCATACTGTCAAACAAATTTCATGTATTATAAATTTCTTGCTTTAAATTATCTAAAGTATAATTTGTCAAAAAATGTAAAATGTGTTCAATAAAGTTATCAATTTCTTTTTCATTCCTAATATTATTTTCATTTTTTTTGTTTCAATGTCAACAGGAGTAGTGAAGAAACTTACGGATTGTAATAGAAGGTAATGCCATTAAAAAAAAAAGTTTAAAATTGGGCAAAAAATTACTACAGTTGACTCACAATAATCCAACATTTGACAGTCCGATACGCTCGGTAGTCCGACGCAGGTTGGTTCAAAAACTGACCCGATTGAGGTGGTCACGGAGGTGAAATGCACAATCACTTGCGATGAAGTTATGTCGGCTGCAAACACTTTGATACGTTGGTGTGAGGAGAGGGAACTCGACTATGAGAACATTTTAATGTTAAAAGATATTCAAGAATAAGCTATGACAGACTCTTTACGTAAGAAGAAACAAAAACGATTACAGATTTTTTTTAAGCCGTAAATACATATGTACGTATTTTTATTTTTTATTTTAAGACATAAAATTATATTTTACATTATACACTGTAATTTTATTTTTTAAAGACATAAATACAGTAATAAATTAGTATTATATACCATATATGCTCCAATAAATGCCGAGGCCGGTCTCTAATAAGCGCCGGGCTGCAGAGGGACACGGCCAAATAGTAGCCGGGTCTTTGATTTTTGCCTACTGGTACTAGTGTAAGTGTCCTATCTTTATAGTCATGCGTAATACCTTCCGGTAGAATGCCTTACAAAATGCCGCCAAAACGTCCCTTTGACATTGCCTTTAAGATTCGCGCGGTGGAATATGCGAAAGAAACTTCCAGTGAAGCGGCAGCCAGTCATTGCAGATTCGGACGACGAATAGGAGCGAAAGGTACAGAAAGACATTGCCATTTATCTTTAACAGTCTTACGTAGCATGTGAAATTCAAATAAAGTAGCTGTTTGTAATATTAGCCGGTATTTATATGTAAAAATATTGCGTTCGGAAGTTTTTTGTTAATAATGGCCGGCCTCTAATAGCAGCCGGTCTCTATTCAGTGCCGGGAGCCGAGGCTGGTTTTGCAAATAAACGCCGGGGGCCTCTATTGGAGCCTATACGGTACATATGTATTCATTTGTGTAAAACTATGCCTAATGAGGGTTTTTTTTTTTTTATATCCTCAATGGCTGTAAAATATGTACTCAATATGTATTGTAACAATATACATACTGTAGTATGTACAGTACTATATATATATATAACTTAAATTTTTTTGGCTAAGAAGTCAAAATTCAGTTTTAAAAAATCAACCTTTGTAATGCGACATTTTTGGTAATCCGACACCCCTTCGGTCCCGTAACTGTTGGATTATCGCGAATCAACTGTATACAAATTATCAATTTATTTCATTGATGAAACAGATTTTGTAGTTAAAAGAATTTGATGCAGAAACTTAAATACTAAAGAAATGATATTTCTTTGTGAATTATTTTATATAATAAAGGTTTCCAAAGATGCCATCTTAAAACCTTCGCTGAAGTTAATATAAAAGTAGTTTTCAAGTACAGATTTCTCAAATTTTGTTACATATGAAATATTTAAAAATGATGTTCCACCTACGCCATTTCAAAGAAAATGCAATTTTAGGTCTTTGATAATTCTTCATTTACTTTTTGAGTTTTATTTCAGATTTGCTTTCAAGACAATTTGTGTTTAGAAAAATTAAGATAATTGCCAATGTAATTTTTCTTCAATCAGTAAAATTATCTGGTTGACAATCACAAAGTATTGATTATGTGATCCATGTCGTATGATATAAAATAAAATTTCCACAGCTTCAGGTGGCTATGAAATGGAAAGTGTATCATTATCAGCTTTTAATAGCTTAATATCTGAGAAAAAAAAATCTTATGTCAAAATTATTGAGTTTCATGAATTTTTGGATTGATAATTTGTAATAAGTGGACTTTTTGGATAATAAACTTTAAAGTTAGTGTTTCACTAAAGTCACTCTAAACTTAACTTATTTACTTGGATCAAAACTTTATAATAATTTTGAGATCATAGTCTTCCAAACACATGTTCCACATCAGTGTATCACTATTGTCTGAATACCAACAGATCAAAAACACATTTCAATGCTTTGTTGTTTTTTTTCTTTTACAGCACATCAAATATTCTAGTTTTATTTTACTGTTTTAAGATATATTTCTAGTAAAGAAAAAAAAAACCTAAAAGTTACTCTAAGAATCACATACATACTTTATAATAATTCATTTATATGTACCGTATATGCTCCAATAAACGCCGAGTCTCTTATTGTCGCCGGTCTCTAATAAGCGCCGGGCTGCAGAGGGGACACGGCCAAATAGTAGTCGGTCTCTTAACAGTAGCCGGGTCTTTGATATTTGCCTACCGGTACTAGTCTAAGCGTCCGTATCTTTGTAGTCGTGCGTAATACTTTATGGTACATTGCCTTATAAAATGCCGCCGAAACGGTCATTTGACATTGCCTTTAAGATTTGCGCGGTGGAATACGCGAAAGAAACTTCCGGGGAGGCGGCCGCCTGTCATTGCGGTTTCGGACGACGAATAGCAGCGAAAGGTACAGAAAGACATTGCCATTTATCTTTAACAGTCTTATGTAACATGTGAAATTTATATAAAGTAGCTGTTTGTAATATTAGCCGGTATTTATATGTAAAAATATTGCATTGTGAAGGTTTTTGTTAATAATGGCAGGCCTCTAATAGCAGCCGGTCTCTATTAAGCGCCGGGAGCCGAGGCTAGTTTTGCAAATAAACGCCGGGGGCCTCTATTGGAGCATATACGGTATATATTATTAAATCTGAAGCTAGGTTACTTATCCTAAACAGAAAGATCATATGTAATGGACTCATTAAACTTCTCTAAGTAAAACCAAATTTTGGAAATGATTAAAATTTCTACTGAATATTATAATGAAACTGTCCCCAAAATTGAAATGGAAACCAAACAATATCATTAGGTGTAAAGAAAGGTGATAAAAGTGCTGAGATAGGTTTTGATCTATTAACTGGAACATGATGAATGAATTGTTTAAACATGATTCCAGAAATGATAATTATAATAAATAGAAAACACAACATCTTCATCTTTTCAAAACATTGCTATATTTTGCAGATATATTTTATCTGCTTCTTCGGGCTTAGAATATTCTTCATTAACCAACAGATCATATACATATTGATAATTTATAATTATTACAGTTAATGTTGTTGTCTGATCTTTTTAACAAAACCAAGTAATTTTAAGTATGATAATAGCAGAATAATAACATTATAACAATAAATTATTGGTTAAGAGTAGAACAATGAAATTTTGTAGCTTTTTACAATAAATAAGTATATTATTGGAATTTTTTCATATCTATACAATTTTTCATGAATTTATCTAATATAATTTGGCTCACTTTTTGCTTGTTAAAGCATTTGAAGCTTCTTATTATGCAAGACTTTAGCATAAACCTTAGTTCTGTATTATGTAGATTTTTGAAAACAATTTGTACGATCGGGTCTGGGTTATATCCTAATGTTAGAGAATGGTGGGCCCAATCTGATATCTCGGGATGGTTGTTCTTGGTAGCGCTGTGTTCTTTCAGACGTTTTTTTAGCTTTCTCCCTGTGTTCCCAAAATAGAATATATCTGCAAAATATAGCAATGTTTTGAAAAGATGAAGATGTTGTGTTTTCTATTTATTATAATGATGAATGAATGTCAGAAGGACAAAAAGTAGTGGCAATTTCAGAATATTTAAAGAAAAAATGAAAAGAAAGCAAACAAATCACTACATGTGTAGGACATGGTATCAGGACCAAAAAAATTTGTAAGAAGTATGTCTGATCCTGCACCTTTCACCCATCTGGAATAGGTAGAAGTATGACCTATCAAGGAGGCAACTGCCTTCCGATTTTCTATGGTGAAATGCAAGGCACTTTTGCTAATGGGTATCAAGTAGCATCGTTATTTGGATGTGGGCATCTGATCTTAAAGCCCATGGAGAGAAAGATTGTGCACACAGTGAAATGTGACACTAGGGATGATCGTCCCATTGTATTTCTTAAATGTTGGCTTTCGACTCCATCAGTGGTCATTGGTTGTCGCTGTTGAACTGTATCTCCACCATTCCAGTGTTGTACACAGTGTCAGATTAATCATAGGGCTAAAAAGGCTTAGCCTTTCGTCCCTCAGTGGGAGAGCGCCTTTGAAATCTAAATAGGTAATCGGCCCTTTTTTTTGCCAAGTAGCCTTCAGCCCAAAACAGGTTTAATCCTGTCCTGGTTGTACACCTTAATCACAATGGCACAGAAACAGTTCATCAGTCATGCTGTCACAGAAATAATGATACCTTTCAGGTGACGACCTATGATCTTCCCATACTGGGAGTCCTAAATCACCAGCTTTCCCATTTTCATGTTACATCAACACACTAATATGACAGTATCTGATGCTCTCCTATTTATGTGTAGTCATATTATCTGTCCATTTGATAGCTGAATGTGAGATATTCTACTAGGCCAGGAAGTCAAAATAATTTGATAACACATTATATATAAATTAAATAAATGCATCTTTAAAAATGTTTTTATTAATGAATTTTTTATATATTAATTCTAAATTTCCAGATTTCATAATTAATTGCAATTTTTTGATGATAGAATTTTTTAAATAATGGTTTTGTAAAAAATTTTAAAATAACATATTTTACTTTTTTAACAAAAGACTTAGATATATAACTTTCCAAAAACATAAAATTAAAAACATTTGTAATTGTTTTCAGTTATAATTTTTATTTAATTATTTTTCATTTTTACTTTTATTTCCCAATCATATAAATAAACATTATTTACATATGCACTTAAATTTCTTCAATAAATTGTAGGACAGGTGGATTACCATTTTTAATTTTACAATAATATCTTAGAACAGTTGATTAAATCCTTTGGATTTTACTACTTATTTCTCAACTATATTTTTAAATTTAGTTTATAATAATCTTTAAAATCATTCATTAAAAATTAAGCGGTATAAAAAGAATGAAAAAAGAAAGAAAAAATATCTTTAAAATAAATTAAGAATATAATTTATATTTACTATGCATTTTTACTTTAAATTTCAGTTAAAAAAAAAACATAATTTAGATACTAAAGAACAAGTTATATTTATAATAATTTACAAATAACTCCATAAATAAAACTTTCATTAAGTATACTTATGTATATTTATATTTAAATTCATAGAGAAAATATTGTATGAATTGATGTCTACAAATTAAAATAACAAAAAACTACTGACAATTGAGAACAAACAATGAGGCTAAAACAAGTCTCATCCTGTGATTTCCAAACTGCTTTCTGACTATAAAGTCTGCTTTCTGGAAGCTGTCTGGCAGTTTATATATATATATCTATTTTATATATCTACTTATTTGTTCCTTTTTTTCTTAAAATTCAGAGAATAATGGATGGTGAATCTTAGAAAGACAGCATGTTGTAAGAGGGAAATGAACATTTAGTTTAATTTTCTGAAAATAAGATATGGAAATATTGTCTTATATGAAGAGAATGTCAGTGCATTTGGAGAAATCATATACTGTTGTGCCTTCTCCAAATATGAAGATATGCATCATATTTCACAGCTTGTATATATAATTAAGCTGTGCAAAATGAGGTAAATTGTAGCATTAGTGTGTTTTGAAAGGCTGGGAGACTTAAACAGATGATTAGTTGTACATCATTGGTAGACAATAAAGGCATCGAAGAATGGTTCTAGAAAATGTATCTGATTAGACAGTTTCAGTTAGAAAAAGCTTGATTTTAATCCATGATTGCCTTTTTACAACAGTCTCTTATTGACTGAGTCTCATTATTTCACTTGAACATTTTTCTTTTCTGTTCATTTGTTTGTGTTTATCTCACATTCAAAATTTGGTACATAGCGTATTAATAGTTCCAAATGAAAAACACACAAACATTTATTTTGGTCTTTATCTTTCCCTCTTTCCAAAAGCTCTTAAATTTGACCCAGAATAATAAATGTTTTATTCATTGTTAAGCTACATTTTGTAAGCCATTAAGAACCGCAGAGAGTAACCTGGTAACTGTGCAGTTGGATAAGTAAACATCCATCATATTTTGATAAAAAGGATGACATGATAGAACTGTCTATGAATCCAACAATCAGCAGATAATGTTTATTAAACATTGTACTTACATAAAGTGTGTATAGATCTACAATATCACCAACAAATGTGAATATACAGAGTGTACAGGTAAGTGGTATCCCTAGATTTTTTTGCAATTTACAAATGATGAAGACTTATTCGATAACAAATTCTAAAGGAACTCGTCTGTTTTCTCTCCTTACAATTTTTGTTTTGGGTGGCCTAATTTATGAATTTAAGTATTCAAATCAGGTGAAACAACTTTCCAGTAGGAAATGTCAAAGAGATTTTCAGATTATTCTATGTATTCCTGTTAATGGATAAGAAAACGGTAGTTACCAACTTAGCCAACACCAGACATTGAATGCCAGAATGACTCATATCCAGTAAATGAACTCGTAGACATGGCCCTGTGTCTAGACACCAAAACATGCATTTTGCTGTCAGATTGTATTTCCAGACATACACTGACAGAAGGTATTCATCAAGACAAGCAATGATGCGAATTATCCAAATAATATTAAATATTCTGTGGACTGATGAAGCCCAATAAGATGGTGTGGTGAATTTCCACAACGTTCATTACTGGTGTAAATGAAATCCACGGCGGCTTGGAGAGACAAATCAGAGGCAGTGGTGCTTCAATGTGTGGGTGTGGAATTATTGGAACCCACATTGTCGGACCTTTGTCTTTCAATGGTATTCTGAATGAGCTGAAGTACGTGGACCTAATCCTAAAGGGTCCAGTAGATCAGTACAAAGATAGAAAGTTTTGGCAACATACAGAGAAATCTGGTCCCAACACGATGGAGCTCCTCTGCAGTTGAAGATGTTTAGATGACTGCTGAATAGACCACCAAGGGCCAATACAATGGTCAGTGAGATTACCAATTCTCACATCTTGACTTTTTATTGTGGGATATGTGAAATATCACATATACATCTCACCAACTTCTACGTCACAGGATTCGCAACAACGCATAATGCTATGCTCTAATGGAATCAGTTGAACTGTGCTGATATCAGTTCATAACTCCATTATCATGAATGGGAATGATTTCCAACACATTTTGTTAAAAGTTTTGAAATTTGGTTGAATATATTTGTTTTTGATTTTCAGTTAAGTATTGAAACTGTTTGTTTTTCCTTAGGTCAATGGGAAAACTCATTTCTTTGATTGCTTTCCAAAAATCAAAAAGGCTATTTATTTCAGAACAATTGAAAACTCATTAGCAGACATGGGGTTTTGCTTACAATCTGTCATCAAAGTATTCATCTTTTCTAAATAACAAAAAATGTAGAGGTAAAAAACACTTATCTGGAGCATAGTGTATATACGAGGATCACTCCAAAGTAATGCACAACACTTTTTTTTTTAATTTAATTTTTTATTTACAGATTTGTTATTTTCATAGTACACAGAAGCATTCTTCCTGTCTCTATTCAAATGAAATTAAACCCATTCCCACATGTGGCATGGTTGTAGCAATCCTGAAAGATGGCTGCTCCTCTTGCTATCCGTTCATCTGTTCTTCTCCTCTTGATGTTCATGGCTAGTACTAAACATTGCAGCATCAGTGGTATGATTTAGGATAGGATACAACCATCTTGAGACCTGGCTTACATTTTTGACAGTTTGCCTGAGACAGATATTTACCAAGAGAACACATATGAGTTAAGTAAAACTTCTCAGATAAGATCATCTGCAAAGCCAGATCCTGTTGAAAGCACTTGGGATGGTAAAAAAAGAAAATGTTTGCTTATTGGCATGCAGCAAGAAATGTCATACATGGGAAATTATATATTTTTGTTGCTGAATTTACACTCATTGACATTAAAATTTTGTTCACCAAGAAAAAAAATCATTCTATAAATGCGAAAGTAAGTAAATAGCTACGACAAGATATGCAAATGAATAACATTTGGTATGATTGCGCATGGCCGCTCTTACAGCGAAGCTGCAATCACAAGTCGTGGGACTTATAAGGCACACCCAGTGGAGTCCAAATTCACTGTAAGGTTATCAGGCGAGGTCTGTGAGCGATAAACATGCCTTAGACACTAGTACAAACAACTCACGGAGTTTGAGAGAGAGCATATCATGGAGCTGCTAGAGGCAGACTGGATGGCACGGCGAATTGCCTTCCATTTAGGTAATGTTGGGAGCAATGTACACATGATGCTACACATGTAGGTACCTCTACATGGCAGATCGGCTCTGGACGATCCAGACAGACCACCATGAGAGAGGACTGTTTGTTTGTCAGAGAGGCATGAACAGATTCAATGGCTTTCTTGTTCACTATCCAGCGACAAATGGCAGGGTCACAAGGAACCCTGTCTCTGCCAGAATCATTTCCAATAGCCTAGCAGAGGCGAATCTGCATTCTAATGCCTCTTCCGTTTTGTACCTGTAACAACTCAACATTGTCAGCTGCATTTGCTGTGGTGTTGGCACAGAGCAACATGAATGTAGGTCTTTAGCAACAAATTGGCTTTTGTCTGGGAATGGAAGACCACTGCGTCAGGGTTTGCAGGACCACATATGAGTGCTACAATCCCAATCTCACTTAACAGAGGCATACAGCCCCCACTGTATATGTGATGATCTGGGGTGCCATCGCATATGATAGTCATTCGTCACTACTAGTGCTGTGAGGGAGATTGACGGTCCAGCAGTATGTTCAGGAGATCCTGCTGCCTCATGTGCTGTCTTTCCTAGCTGGGCGCCCAGGAGCAATTTCCCAACAAGATAATGCTTGCCCGCACACAACTACGGTTTCACAGGACTGTCTACGTTATGTTGCGACACTTCCTTGGCCTGCCCACTCACCTGCCAATCATCCTGCATGTCTAGAACCAGATGGGATGCCAAGTGTAGTCATATAGCAATGTTCGTAATTTAGAGTATTATTTGCAAGAACTCTGGGCAAATCTGCCGCAAGACAACATACTAACTCTATGCCGGACTGTATTACTGCTTATATCCAGGCACGAGGTGATCCAACAAAGTACTAAAGGTACTTTAGTACTTATTGTGAACCGCAGCTCTGAGGGACATCGTTCCGCTGCTGTGGTAATTGTAATCACTCCTGTCCTTTGACTCTACCATCACACTAATAAAATTTCATTTGAATCCAACCCTTCTTTGTGGTTCACAAATTTTTTTATCAGTGAGTGTATATTTTTTTATGTTAAAACGTAGCTTAGTTGCCAAAATTGAGAATTATAATGCAGCTGCTATGAGAAAACTATATTTGGGTGAATCTACAGAAAACCTGAAATTCTTGTCACAGAGCAATAAATTGAAAATGATTGAAAAATATTTGTCATTTTTCAAAATCACACATTAAAGTACAAAATATACTATAGTTTAGTATATTTTTTTAAAATTTTTTTATGGAATTTCCAAAAAAAAAGTTGTACACAGAAGGTGATTCGTCACTTCCGTGGACTGTCACAAGCTACAGTTGGATAGCTTCTAAAGATCCAAACTGCTTTATTTTTTAATATTTTTCAAATAATATATATATTATGAAATCAGAAAATACATAAATTTAACATAATATTGAGTGAAATTTTTTTTCGAATTATCAGTAATAAGTTTTTGCAACCTCAAGTCTTGCCACAAGGTTTTGCCATCACTTTTGTGGACATTCTTAAACTTTCTAAAAAATCCACCTGATGTGCTAGTTGTCTTCCATTTCACTTAAAAACAAAAGTTTACACGGCGATTTTGGATTGGGAAGTGATTTTATTCGTCCGAGTCGCACATTTGTCAGGAAAATATTACCTTTTTATTCATTTTTCGTCATTTGCACAGCTCATCCCGTCACTTCTGTGGTCATGTTTAGAACCTAATTTTTATATGGAAAAATGATTATTTCTAGGCATGATAAGTGAAATATGGTCAACTTAATTTTCTGAATGACTTGTGTTCCTAACCTCAAAATGAAGAGCACAAGGGTCAAGAAACATAAGTATTCGTCACTTCCGTGGACATTTGGTGTCCATGGAAGTGATGATCATCAACAATAGCGGCTACTATGTTTTTCACGAAGACTTGTCTTTCACTTCCAGTCTTTGTTAAATGCCAATAAGGATATTTACAATTATATAAATATATATAATATAATATATGATATATGTAATTATATATTTACATTTTTATAGACGTTTAAGATTGACAGTCTGATTCATTTTTATTGTACATGATTTTCTCTTTTGATAAAAAGTTATTTTAATTCATAAATTAGTCTTCTATTTATTTATTTCATAGTTTTTCCCATGTAAATTCACTATTTCGAATATAATTTATATTAAAATTTGACATCATTATTAACACAAGTCACTTCTGTGGACATAGCCTACCATCATTTTTTTTTTTTTTTTTTTTTAAATAACCAAAATGCATTGATCTGTACTACATATATCATGGATGTAAGAACGTCAAAAGCAATCATCTCAATTTTTTTGAAAAGGAAATCTTGAAATTTAAAATCTCAAATTTTTGACTGAAATTGCAGGTTTTTTGTAGAATCACCCATTTATGTGACTGGTGCATACATTTAATAAAGTATTTTGTAATATAATAGACCATTGTAAAAGCAAATCAGCCCATTTCTTGGGTTTTGATATTTGATAATCTATAGAAACCCATTTTAACTGTTAAACTGAAATTGCTTTTGTGTTAACAAGTGACTGGAAATATGGCAACTTTGGTCTAGGATAGCAAGACGGCCACTGGAAGGTTGGTGAAATGCCCCATCCAATTGTCATTACTAAAAGGATGCAGCTCTGAACCTAATGTTATGAAGTGCCATTTCAAAGACAGGTACAGTGACTTAAAGACGATGTGTCGATTTTACGATTACATTGATACTGGCATCCATCATAGCAGACCATTTCAATGGAATTTTTCAATAGGATAATGTCTGTTTCCATTTTTGCAGGTCAGACAATCCATGCAAGGCATACAGACCATGGACTCCTCAATGAGGTGCCTTATCTGTCTCCTATTGAATGTGTTTGGGATGCCATGTGACAACTTCTAACAGCAAGGGTGCTTCCTGCAGAGACAGTTGGGAGCTGGTGGACAAAATTTGATGGTCTGGGATGCAATCCTTCGGAATACATCTGTATCTGTATTTGATGCTACACAGAATATAAATTTCTTATAATCTTTGTTATTTTTAAAGATACAGCAAAATATTAAAATAAGCAAATCAACTACTGAAATGTGTAAGAAAAACTACATTAAAATAATTAGAACGAATGGTAAAAAATTGATTTTAAGAAGTACGGAAGATCAGAAAATTGATTCATATCTCAATACTATCGGAGTTGTATTTTAATTATAATATAGGGATTGTGGGGAGATATATTTTGATAACATGGGAAGGGCATTTATGGATCGAATAAAAGAACACATCAGAGCTTACAAAAATAACAAGAAAAATTTATCTGAAATGGCTGATCATTGTATCAGTAAAAACCACAACACTGACCCATTAGTGGAAATTTTATACAAAATCAAAGACGAGAAAGAGAGATACATTATGAAAGCGTTGGTAAAAAATAAGGGAATTCAAATTGGTGAATATTCGATCCATTTGTTTAAGAAAAATTCAAAACATAATGTAAAATTTCAATAATTTTCAATAACTGAGAAACTGTTATTGTAGTCCAGGCAACGAAGACTAAAAAAGGCCGAATAGGGGAAATAATTCGTGTAAAAGCCAATTTTGGCACAGTTGTAGGGGAAGGTGTCTTGAACAACATATTAAAAGTACTGATGGGTTGGAGTGGTGCTAATGGCTGGGTGGGAATTTAAAGGTACCTTTTATCACTTTTTCGTGAATAACTCGTAAACTGCGGCCTATAGCAAAACAATGTCCATATACTAAATTAATCTACATAAAATGCTCTACAAAAAAGGTCCTATACACTTTTTCGTTGGGATTTATACATAAGAGATAAGGAGGGGGAAAATGGACAATTTAGAAAAAAATATTTGTTTTGTTGTTAAAAATGGCACGTATCTTCCTAAAAATGAAATCCACATCAATTGTCGAATTCTTAATTATCTTCGAAATCTAAACTATCATCATCGTTGCATCATAATATTCAAATTTCTTCTTATCATATATTAAAAATGGACACAATAAAAGAAGTCTCTGAGAAAAAACAGAAAAGTAAAAAAATTTTTAATATTGAAATGAAAATTAATTATCACATCAACATGTCTGTTAAAGTTATTTTGTAATTATTTGGTTTAATTTGTAATTGTTTTATGGTATTAATACTAAACAATTATTGAAAAGAATTAGGTATTAATACTAAACAATTATTGAAAAGAATTAGGTATTAATACTAAACAATTATTGAAAAGAATTGGTTATACGATTTGTAAAATGATATGATATAATTGTTACAGTTTACTTTGTTATTATATTTTCTGTTAAATAAGAAGAGGAAAGTTTTCTCTGTCTTATTTTCTTCTTTATTTTATAATTTGTAACATTTTGAGATTCCTGAGGAAGTCCTATCGTAAGGACGAAATATAGAATGGGAAGTAAAGAAGTTGTAAGTTTTATTGTGTCCATTTTTAATATATCATCATCGTTAAAATCAATAGTGAGACAGTTACTGTTAACCCTCAGACAATTTTCCAAAGAACTGTCATAGCAAAAAAAGAGCGACGAAAATGTGGCAGAGCTTGTGACCTATGAATTAACTCCATTCCCCCTGGCTCTGTTCCTCGAGGTTGGAATGCGAAAAGGGAAGAAGTCATCCCTCTATGATGTTTTGCCAGTACAGAACAACGTAACTCTTGATCTCACACAAAGCATCAATGTGGTAGATGGTGGTTTCCTTCTTCACCGCATGAAGTGGAAACCGTCCTCTAACATTTCTTCAATTTGCCATCAGTACATTGCCTACCTACAGAAACATTACAGTCAACATTGTATGGTGGTTTTTGATGGTTGCAGTGATGTCAACAGCACAAAATGAGCAGAGCAGAAGTGAAGAGGGATGACAAAAACTTCGGTTGACATTAAATATAATGAAAGCACGACCATCACAGTTCAACAGGAGCAGTTTTTCGCCAATGAAAGGAACAAAACAAGACTGATCCACTTCCTCACCAAGAAAATGACAGCAGCAGGGATTGAAACAACTGTTGCAATTGCTAATGCATGATGCCGATAGCATTATTGCGAGGTGTGGGTTGGATAAAGCTGCTGTATATCGAACTGTTGCAATTGTTGGGACAGGATGTGGACTTGATAGTTGTCCTCATAGGATTGGCTCCACCATCTACCAACATGTTCCTTATGAATCCAGGCCGTGGGAAGGTGGAAACCAAATTGTTTTCAGTGCCACAACTTCAACTGCTCCCATTCGCCAAGACGATCCTCCTTCTCCACAGCTTCTCCGGATGTGACATCACCTCGGCGATCCACGGGAAGAGCTAAGTGGGAATTGCTAAGCTGTTCACAGCTAAACCTGACCTGACACAACAAGTCTCAGACATTTTCACTGATCCTTCAACATTACCTGAGGTATTGCACAGGCTGGCGAGAAGCTGTTTCTGGCGATTTATCAAGCGCCAGCCACAAACAAAACCTCAACAAACTCCGGTACTCGGCTTTTTTGAGAGCATCGATGAAATCTTATTTGGCCACTCTTCCTCCTACCAGAGGTGCTTCGAAGCAGCACTGGTTCAAAGAGTACCTACAGGTATATATATTTACGTATCGTTGTCAAATACTGTTTTTATTATGATCAATCAGAAATTTTTTTTACATAAAATCAAAGGCAGGAAACTGACAATGAAAGAATCACTTAATTTTTATTTCAGTAGACAACTGCTCACCAGTGACACAGACAATTCAGAAATAGCAATGGCTTCTAATAAGTTTGTTCATCCTAGATTCAAAGAAAGAAGTGTTCTTCTCTTACAATGCATTAAATTGTTTGTTTTTTTTACTATTTTAAATGTAAATTAATAAACAATTTAGAAAAAAAAAAAAACCTAACCCATATTTCTGAACCCTTTCTCATTTGAACTGAAAATTTTCTTTGTATCACTGATGTTAATCTTTTTTGCTTTTTATAACTGGTAAGTATTGGTGTACCAAGGAAAGGATGTTCACAAGTTCCCCCCTCCCTTCCATTGCACCCAAAAATAAATAAAATATAGTAAATATTTAGAACTTTTATAGAAATATTTTGAACTTTTTTTTGAAAAGCCCATCGCTTTTATGAAAGTCCCTCCTCAACTTGAAACGACAGGTTAAATGGTTAAGATCATCATATCACCTCCTATTACAATTTCTGGGAATGTCTCTCTATTATTAAGAATTAATGGATCCAGAGAATTATTGAGCCAATTTCTCGTAATGATGCATTTTTGGCTTACTGCGCGTTCCCAATTTTCAACAAATAATTAAAAATTGATGTAAACGTTTAATAATAAAAAAAGACACAATTTCTAAAAAATAGCACTTTCTTCCTTCGCATTGTTGCTTAAATTTAATTGTTTTGTTTATTAACGACAACGAAATAGCATGTGACGGAGGTGAGATAGTTGCAATTTCAGCCCGTTCCCATTCAACTACCTCCACCTTTGATGTCTGTGAAAGACAAAATAAATTTTACTTGTTTAGAATTTTTATTGATATGGATTAGTTTGAAAGTAATAATACTGTCTTGGAAAGCAAGCAATTTTTAAACAATTCCATGTTAGTTAAAAAAAATGTGATATGCCTGTTCCCGAAATGCGTTCTCACCTCCGTCACACAATATAAATACTTATTTTCTGAAAATGCAGAAACCTTCTCTTGGTTTTCGAGATGTTCAATTGTCTTGGCCACCTTTCCTCAAACTACTCAGCACATCTTTTGCTTCCACTAAGTACAGATTTTGTTAGGATTCCTAATTGAAAATTGAATTTATGCAGCTTATAAAAATAGGTTATCACCTCCGTTCTCATCCTAAATTGTTGAAATATTAAGATTTTCTTTTAAAAATAGAGCTAATCCATTACAATTGAAACATTCTTGATAGCTATATTGGATGGCAGAGGCTGTTGCTGCTAAAAGATCAAAGATATCCATAAAATAAACATTTTCTCACCTTCGTCACATTTAGCTTAGTGACCGTGGTGAGATGACCTGTTCGGAGGCAAAACTAACTTTGGACTGAACCAAAAACTCACGTGTTTGTAAAGGAATCAACCTATATAAAGCTCGTAAATACATACTTTTAAGGTAAGTAAATTGAATGAATCGGAGCTCTATCATTTTGCTGAACTGTGCAAGATTTAGGACAGAAATTTCGAAATAAATGATCAAATCATATTAAAATCATAATTTCTATTATTTTTTTCAGCATAATATTCGGTTTGGTTTCTGTTCGTTAATGTAGGCTATGCGAGGTTTTTTTATTAATTTTATTGGTTTTGGCAGAAATATAGGTTTTTAGTAATTCAGTAAGTTACAATTTGTTAAATGGAACAATTACGGTAGCCATTACAACATTTTTTTTTTTTAATATTGAAATCAAACTTTGGTCATTATATCCAGTCGTCAATAATAGGTTTGTGAAGCTGAGTTTGTAAAGCCAATTTATAACAAAAATAAGATTATTGACTTAATACCGGAACCAAAGCACCCAGGTAGAATTCAGCGCTGCTACGGGGTTGATCCAGATAACTGGAAAAAGGCAGTAAGAGTATTTGTCAAACAGTAACATCTTATTCATGAGTTACATCAGTTATCTCAAGTCTGAAATTCTGCTTATGTTTGTAATATTAAAGTTGATTTGGCTGATCGCCTGCGCTTCTGTAACTGCTATCTCACCCCGTTAATACTACTTTTTAGCTAATAATTCATAAAAAATTAAATTTTAATTTATATTTGTGCATAGTAAATATTAATGAAACCAATATCTGCATGGACAAATCAATTTAGAAGTTTTAGCACCGTTAAATTCATTTAATTATGTAGTGTTTATCAAGCAAAACAATTAAAAATTGAACACACACATCTATTTTGGTATAGAAATTTGTTAAATACAGGTTTAAAATTATTTATTCACTGTCAGAAGGACAAAGAAGGTGTATTTTTCAGAAATGTCAAAATATTTCTGTAAATTATGTAACACATTATTTTTGCAGAATTTATTTTTGTGTGGCTGAGGTGAGGTAATCGATGTACACCAAAAAATACAAAGTGTATTAAAAATAGATAAATTGTTGTTAAACTTTGTGCTTAGTTCCTTAACATGATCACAACCACTTATATCTAGCTTGAAAACTAATTTTCAATAAAAAAATTAAAACTTGATATTCAAAGATCTTCAACTCTCTATTTTGTATCATTTTCAAAAATTGTCTCTATTACTGTTTTTTTTTAATCTACATTTCTAAAGATTTTAGGGCATATAAACGGTATGTTTGTATATGTCTTCCTCATTCTTGAACTTGTTCAATTAAATGCACACAAGCTTCAGGACTAATTATTAACAAGGGATGGTGTAACTTTTGTATTTAACACATTTTCCATGCAGGTCTTTAGTGTAAATTTTGCTAATGGAAATGCCAAGATTCTGAAAGAAAAACATTTGAAATGAAACAATGAATTTTCAGGAAAAGAAAATTTCACAACCATATAATTTATCTCTTATCTTTAAATGTCTTCTGCATCTAGCAGTTAGCAGGCTAAAGTTTTTCATTCTGGTTACTCTAATTTATTATTTGCTTTTCTGGGAGCGAGAGACGAATCCATAACCTTTTGACCTTTTCTGGGCTTATCGAGTAGAAATCTGGCTGAAGAGTCATTCAAGGAATAAAAAGCTGTCCCAGATGATAGCCGAAGGAGTGAATACAAACTTAATGTGTATTCTTTCATTTTTGCTCTTCATGTTACATTTCGTACACGTTCAACTGTCCTAATAAAGTTTTGTTGATTTCTAATAATTCTAATTATAGTCTTTGTACGAGTTTTGATATGATTAAAAAGAATCTAAAATATATAAATCAACAAGTTTATTATTAAAAAAATGACAAATAT
>JAFIDM010120971.1:0-10501 GCA_023159025.1 Thereuonema tuberculata | reverse complement strand
TATATATATATATATATATATATATATATATATATATAAAAATCCAATACACAAAACTTGAATCGACACCTATTCAAGTTTCGTAATGCAAATATTTCATTTAATGATTTGCAATTTAGAATTCAGAATGTAAAGAATATAAGAATAAAATTAACTTACATTACTAAACATATAAAATTTGCCAGACAGCTTTCTGAAATTTAAAAACCAAATTAATTTCAAAAAGCTGTTTCTGTGTAAGTATTAACATTCGAATATACAAACACGTCATCAGCGGCATCTGGTGTTGAATTTTGAAACTAAGCTAAAATTTAGAAATCACAAAAGCGCTTTATTATAAGAAGATTGCTCTCTTTTTAATATTTTTTTTTTTTTAGGTTTTTTTAAATTTATTGTAAGTCTTCTTAAATAATTTTTAAATTTATTTTTTTAAATTTATTTTTAATTTTTTTAAATTATCTTTTAAATTATATGCTTTTTTTGTCTATATGTATAAAAACCTCTCACATATATATATATACATATAAAAAATTATTTATTTTATATACATACATAGAAAAATCCTTTATTTTACATACATACATAGAAAAATCATTTATTCCTCATACATACACAGAAAATTTCCTAAAACATACTTCAAAATATTAAAAGCAAAAGATGACAGTTATCAATTCAAACTCAAAACTTCCTCAAATAGAGGATTTAATTCTAAGTTGTCATGAGATAACTTGAATGATCAAAATTTAACAAGTCCTGTTTAGAAGATTAATGATTAAATAAAATAATGAATATATTTAATTTTATATTTTTTGTAAATTTGAAATTTAAATTTCTTTTGAAATCGAGTAATATAAGTATTTAATATATTTCAATCAGCAAATACCTCATATACAATTATTTAATAAAACATTTTTGTTTCCTTTCAAAATAAAGAGATTTCGCAAATTTACAAGTAATGTTAGTTTTAATTTATTTCAAAATATCTTTTTACAAGAATTAAAAAGATATCTTACCATTAACTCTAAAATAGATGATTTTTTGAATAATTTGAATTATCTCATTAATGAATTTAAAAATAATAATTTTCCAAACAAAGTTTTAAATACTTATATTACTCGATTTCAAAAGAAATTTAAATTTCAAATTTACAAAAAATATAAAATTAAATATATCCATTATTTTATTTAATCATTAATCTTCTAAACAGGACTTGTTAAATTTTGATCATTCAAGTTATCTCATGACAACTTAGAATTAAATCCTCTATTTGAAGAAGTTTTGAGTTTGAATTGATAACTGTCATCTTTTGCTTTTAATATTTTGAAGTATGTTTTAGGAAATTTTCTGTGTATGTATGAGGAATAAATGATTTTTCTATGTATGTATGTAAAATAAATGATTTTTCTATGTATGTATATAAAATAAATAATTTTTTATATGTATATATATGTGAGAGGTTTTTATACATATAGACAAAAAAAGCATATAATTTAAAAGATAATTTAAAAAAATAAAAAATAAATTTAAAAAAACCTAAAAAAATATTAAAAAGAGAGCAATCTTCTTATAATAAAGCGCTTTTGTGATTTCTAAATTTTAGCTTAGTTTCAAAATTCAACACCAGATGCCGCTGATGACGTGTTTGTATATTCGAATGTTAATACTTACACAGAAACAGCTTTTTGAAATTAATTTGGTTTTTAAATTTCAGAAAGCTGTCCGGCAAATTTTATATATATATATGTAATACATAATTAGCATTTTATTTTTAAAACTAAAATATTTGTACACAAATACTGTAGGTTTACTCAGTATACGATACTGTAATGACATATGGCCCAAGTTCAGTCGGCACTAATCCCCAAAAAAATTTTTTGGTCTCTTACAACAAAAGGTTGCCGACCAGTGATCTAAAGCTTAAAATTGGAATTACTAAAACGTGCATCAAAGTGAGGCAATACAGAAATTATTGGTATTTGGAGAAACTGTCGTAAGGAATAATTATCTATAAAGCTAGCAGTACATTTTCATTATAATGAGACTGTTCATAACAAATTTGCTTCCATTGCTTCTCAGGAAGCATTTAAATAATTGCCTACGTTAAAAAAAGAAAAAGAAAACCTTATTAACATTTTAGAATACGATATGAGGTTTCTTTCGATAATGGTAGAATATATTTAGATGAATCTGATAATTCAAATGTAATATTATTCCTATTTAGCTAAATGTGGTCTTCAAATGTTGGGACATTTGATTGCAAGGCACTTCCATAAAGTAGATATCTTTGAAGATCTATTTCACCAAAGGTGGAGAAACCAATTAAAATTGAATTATATTTGTTTGTCAAAATGTTCCTATTGTCCATTTCATTCACATTCATGTTGCATCATTTAGTTCAGAAACTTAATTATAGATTTGCCCATGAATAAACCAAAAAAAAAAGAGATGTAACTCCTTAGCAGTTTATGAGCTATTGAACTTAATCAGAATTTAAATATCTGACAAAGTTGCTGCAAATTGGCAGTGTAAAGATGGACAAAATGGGATCTGCTTTGTCCATCAGATGTACTGAAATCTGATATTGGTATGAATACATTATCAGCTTTATTAGAGACTGTTGTCAGTATTCATAGATCAGAGCTTTAATTCTGAAAATAATGTAAATCAAAAATTATAATCTGGCAGTGGCAGACGATGATTATACTCACTGCTAGATATTAAAAACCAGGTTTCTTAACTTGGAGCTCTGAGTACCTCCTTGACTGTATCTGTGATGAAAGCAAGAAGAGGGAGAACAAAAGGAAAGAGTAATCCAGTAGATTCCTTCAAGTAAGTTATGATCTGGAAAAATTGTTAAAAAACAAACCACTTTCTAGGAAATTAACTTTGTATCCTTATTTCTTGCAACAATATCTAATGGATTTTGAGGTTTTAAATTCCCAAATTAGCTTATTCTGCAGATTGATTAAGAATTAAATAATTTACATACAGATCATGTAGAATTTGCTTCAAAACAGTTCTCTGAAAAAGGGTGGATTTTGTATCTTTAATAGTAGATGTGCTAGATCCTTGTTATCTTTCAGCTGATAATGTTGCACAAATTCTTTATATAACTTTAGCTTCATCATCAGATCAATGGTTGAAAGTTTCTGTAATTAGCTGTCTTCCAAATGAGGGCGAAAGTTTATGATTCATTGTTTTCAGTATTTCTACTCTTACGTCATTCTGCTGTTGCTTTCACATTTTATATTTAGTTAAAAACATTTCGGTAATATTTCTTTGATGATGAGTCGTCTTTTAATTTCATGTTTTGAATCCAGCACTTAATAATATTTCCCTAATCTACATTTCTTAACAAATCCAATTTCATCTTGATGTTTTCGAAACTCATTAAAAGTATTTATCTAATTATCTATCTCCTTATTTAAATTTTTTTAGTTTTATTTGTCTATAAATATTTTAGTTATTATATTCAGAGGGATTTACAGAGTTTTGAAAATTCTTACATATTTTCTAACCCATAAATCCACTTCCTCATTAGTGGGGGAAGGGCAACAAAAAGTATAGTTTTTGGATAACGGATCTATCTTTTGTACACAACAACATACTTGTATTTTTTTTTCAGTTCTTTATTGTAGTTATTTATTTATTTTCTCATGTTTGGTCCTTCATACTACATAATCCTTTGTATTATATTTATTAGTAACTGTATTATTAATACTGGTGTATGTAATCAATTTGCAAATAAAGATATATTTTTGTAATTTATAATCTTGTGTAGTGAATCTTGTAACTTCATTATTCTTGACAGTGGTATTATAATCTCATAATAGTTGACAGAGTGGGCCCTTTAGTGGAGTGGGTAAGTCGCTTGGCTGCGGGTTGGAGGTCGCGGATTCGATTCCCGGTCTCGGCAGAGAGCGCGAATTTTTCCACGCTCCATTCTCCTCAAAACGGGTCCTAGGGCCTACCCAGCCCTCTGTAGAATGGGTACCGGGTTTCTTTCCCGGGAGTTAAAGGCGGGCGGGCGTCGGGCTGACCTCCCGACCTCAACCTAGTCCCGTTGGTCAAGTAACGCCGGGAGCCTTATCTCCGCGAGCCCTTGGGCCTGCATAGGCCTGTCGTGGCATCCTTTAACTTAACTTTAACTAATGGTTGACAGACTGAATTATTCTGAAAAATCAGAAAATTGAAATAAAAAAGGCTGTATTTATCATTATACATTAATAATGAAAGAATCTGGTAAAAGTGACCCATAAAAATTTAATTTGCTAGATTTTGTGATTGTAATATTTCTGTTTTACTAAATATTAACCAAATAAAGGAAACAAATCCTTTCAAACTTAAATCTACAGTAATAACACCCAAAGCAGAAATAGTTTGTATTTTTACCTTATCTGAATCTTGCTGTATGGCTTTGTAACGTTCAGGTATATTTAACAACAAAAGTGCACAGTAATTTCAACTATAACATCTTTTATTATTACATTAATGACCATATTCATTGCAACACACAATTAAAGTAGTCATTTCCTGGCAATGTATCTTTACTCTCACCATATTCTGGTGTAACTCTACAATATGAAATTTCTTTTACTCCTGCTGTAATCTTAATGATAAACATGTTTTAAGCATAGTTGTAATTAAAAAAAAAAATGTTATTAGTGCTTAGTTAGTTTCATAGTGTTAAATCTAAATCTGCAATTAATATTACTTAAGTTTGTAATTTCTGTTATACTACTGTCAATAGTTGACAAACTTTTGGTTAAAAATAAAAATGAGAATATTTAATTGTTTTACCTCATCTCATTTGGATTCGATACTTCTTAATTTTCATTCCTAGTCATATATTGACACAAGTACTCCTTATGTATTTCTTACTAATAATAATATGAAATGCATTGAATTTCCTTCATTCAGTTACATATATTTTTATTTGTATAATTGTAAATTTGAATGAGAATTTGTCTTAAACTAAGAAGTTTAAAGCCAAAAATGACATTAGCCTTAAATAATCCTATATTACTTCTCAACCATTGTACCATTACATTTTAGAATATATCTATAGTAAACATTTACCTTCATAAAAAGTTTTAATGACCACTAAATTCATGATATAAAGTAATCTGAGCAAAGAAATTCCAATTACATTCTGTTTGTTCTACCAAATCAGCTAAATACAGTTAAAATCAGCTTAAAGAAATATTATATTTAGGAATATTTGTAAATGTTTAAAATACAGTTTATTCATCTAATAAATTACGCAGAGGTTTCTTTCAAAGATTAATCGTATGTAGTTAAACAAAAAAATTTTCGTTTTCTCTGGGGTTTTCGGAACGAAATTTGGTGTGGCCATAAAGCAAATAAGGTTCTGCAGCACGGTATTAAAGTATGCAGTTCCTTTTAGTTTCATATAATTTATCTTGAAAGGGTTGATAGTTGTTCACAAATTCCTGATGATTTTAAAAGATTTCATTGTAGGCATTGGAATAAAATTTCCAAGAATTTGAATCTAAGTATAGAAGATGTTGCAAATAGTTCTGATGACAATTGTGGTTTTTAGAAAGACCGCATTTTTTTCATTGCTAGTCATATATTAACAAGTACTCCTTATGTATTTTAACAAGTACTCCTTACTCCTTATGTATTTCTTAATAATACACAGAAGCTCGGTTACAATGCGATCTTTCGGATCCAAGATCTCAAAGATTGCGATACAACCGAACTTTTATTACTTCGCAACGTCAAATGTCATATATCACTCCATACGATTCCAAAACGATTGAAAATGGTTTAAAATACTTTTTACGTGTGCGGAAATAATTTGACTAAAAAAATAATAAAAAACAGCACACACATAAAAAAAAAAAAAATTAAAAATTTATAAAAACATTAAAAAAAACTTATTGGAACCTTTGGAGTTCTTCCGCAGAAGAACTCAAAAGGCTCCAATAAGTATTTTTTGATGTTTTATAAATTTTTTTTTTTGTTTTCTGTTTTTTTATTATTTTTTTAGTCGATTTAAAATGGTCATTTCGCGATTACTTACATCATTCAGAGCTATATGAGAGAATTTTATATTTATAAATACATAAATCATTACCTTTTCAACATTTTGATGTTAGCCATAATCAATTTGGCGCCGCCATCTTGGCATCTTGTACAAATGCTGCATCACGTGGATCGAAACTAGGTATTCATACGCCTATTAGATTACATGGGCCTCTTTACTGTTGTCATTGGCACAAAAATAGATCTCGATATTCATTTTGGTTAAACGAAAAAGTCCGCGATTCTGGTATTTTTTAAAAAACATATTGTATTTGACGCATGTTCATGACGTTAGGGTGGGTTTAGAGTCTCAATTACTATAAATAAGTATTAATTATAAGTAGCAAATCGCGAGCAGTTCGCAAAAATCATTCGATTTTAGGCGAAAAAACGGTAAATTTTGCAATTTTACAATTATACACCTTTTCCAAAATTGAAGGGGCCCAAGACCAAATCGCGTTATATCCGAATTCGCGATATAAACAACCGCGTTATAACCAAGCTTCAGTGTAATATTATGAAATGCATTGAATTTCCTTCATTCAGTTACATATCTTTTTATTTCTATAAACGTAAATTTTAATGAGAATTTGGTTTAAAACAATGAAGTTTAAAGCCAAAAATGACATTAGCCTTAAATAATCCTATATTACTTCTCATCCATTGTACCATTACATCTTAGAATATATCTATAGTAAACATTTACATAGTAAGGAAAAGGATAGAGAGAGGGTTGACTATTGCCATTAGTCACTCAGACCTCATAATTGGGTCCCCTCATGAAAACATTGACTATGACAATGATAACTCATCAAAGCTATGATGAGATTCAGTGGTCATTAAAAGTCCTGTGGAATTACAGAAGGATAAAATGACCTTAATCTTAAAGGTGGTTTATATCAGTAGTAAGACAAATCTTGCCGAAGATCTCCCATCTGTTCCTGTATATTACTTGAATAGACAGAATCAAGTTCAATTAAATTATACATATAAGCAAAGGTTAAAAAAAGGTTTAAATTAAAAAATAATTTTAAATAATCAAATTAAATTATCAATATCATCAGAATTAATTTGGATCCTGGAAAGCTTAAATAACCAATGAAAAACTCACCAAAAGGATAATTGGTGAGACCTGACTGTTTACTGGTGACTGCTCCTAGCTGATGATCGCCATGTTAGTGTGAAACAGCTATTCTAGAACGTCCTTTAGTAAACAACTTGGTCTCACCCATCGATTTTTAAATGATCAATATATCAAATATCATCATGGCTGTTTATTGAGAGATCAAGGGAATGAGATTTCATGGTGGAGCAGCTGCTCACCAGCCAAACAGTTCCCCTGTGAATCCTAAGCTCTGCCTGAAGGGGTATAAAGAGCGACACCACAGGACAGTGGAAATCTGTGATGTCGAATGATGAATCAAACTATACTATGTGGAGCTCCTTTGGGAGGGTTTGGGTGTGGAGAATGCACCAGGGAACCATATCTGCCATCATGTGCAATGCACAACAGTGAAATATGGAGGAGGCGACATATTGTGAGGGTATTTTTCATGGAATGGACTTGGCCCTCTTGTACCATGAATGGCAATGTAAATGCAGAAGGGTACAAGGACATGTAGTGCCTATGGTAGAGAAACAGTTCAGTGATTGCCATTGACTCTACCAGCATGACATAAAGCGAGATCTATGAGGTAATTGTATAGAAAATAAGATGCCTGAAATGGACTGGTATAGTCAATGTCCCTACCTGAACTCCATTGAACACTTATGGAAGGAATTAGAAGGTCGATTTCTCTCCAGGTCCCAACGTCCCATATTAGAAATTGCTCTGGCTACAGCTCTTGAGGAAGAATGGGGCTACCATTCCTCCAAAGATGTTCAAGCACTGGGTGGAAAGTTCCCCGGCAGAGTCATGCTGTTTAAAGGTGAAAGGCATAAACATGTCATACTAATGTCCACTACTGGTCATTGTGTCAAAGGGAAAGATCGATACTGTTATGGTGTTTGGAATTTTTTAATAACATAGTGTACATAAAGGCTATTCACTTTTATATCCCAAATTATTTTCCAAATTTCAGTACCTGTTTTAATCCTCAGATTTTGTCTCTATATTTCCAACCCAAGTTCTCTTCATTTCCTTTCATTCTTACCCTTGTAATTTTCTTTTAAAGCCAACCTTACTTTTTTCCTTTTTTCTTATTCTTCATGAAACAATCTAATATATTATTGCCACTGAATTCTTGCCATTGTATCAGACATCCTTTACAACTGTTTCTTATTGTTTCTACAAATATTGATTCCAACTATTTATGTAATCATCTACATATATTTAACTTACTTTTGACATAGGTCGTCTTTAGTCGAAACAAAAACGAAAAAAGCTTAAACTAAACTAAAATTTTTCCTTATTCCAAAGTATTTACTTTTTACATTTTTCTTTCTTAATTTTAATCTCACCCCATATGACTTTTATCTTTTCTAATTGCCATATAATATGAAATTAAGAGTTAATAAAATCTGAAAACCATTTTTTTAAGAATATGTTTTTTGTGAAACAGATTAGTAACTGACACCTCCCACCGATTGCCAATAAAAATTCAATTTCCCACCTTAGCTCCCTTCCATTTCCCATTAGGTAATTCCAAATTACAGTTTGTTTTTGTTTTTTTTTTAGCCCATTTGTCTAATTTTATATCCTCTTTGATTTTCATTTTCTCGTTACAATTCCGAATAATCCTATCCTCTTCCAATTCATTACAATGTGAATTGATTCCAAATTTCCTTCTCAATATTCTAATCTCCTATTTTTCTCCTAAATATTCAAATATAATTGTTTGTAATATATATATATAGATATAAATTATTTGATAAACTTAATACAATTAAGCCACCGCACATGACTAAAACTACAAAATTACAAAGAGCTCACATTTCTGCAATCGATTTCGCCATAATAAAATGATATGGCATCATCAGGCAAAAAATTAAATAATTGTTTGTATATCACCAATTATCCTAAAACTTCAGTTTGAAAAGTAGTAATAAGAAGTAATTCTGTGCTGGGCCTTGGAGTTACACAAGCAGACCTTGACCTGTATTCTCAAACAATTCACTCAAAGTATGCGGCTGGATTCCAAATAATGGTTATCTCTTTCGTCTAAGTAATGATATATGTAATATCTCAACAAAAATAGTATTAAAGTGCATTCTTTAATAAAAATGTGTATGATACCATTCAAATTGTACTGATATTAAAATATCATGAAAGTTTTTCTTAGTACCTGAAAAATATCTTATTACAACTTCATGCTTCCTAATGATATCAGAATTATGAAATAATACATAGATCAATCAGAAATTTTTTTTACATAAAATCAAAGGCAGGAAACTGACAAAGTATCACTAATTTTTATTTTAGTAGACAACTGTTCACCAGTGACATAGACGATTCAGAAATAGCCATGGCTTCTAATAAGTTTGTTCATCCTAGATTCATAGAAAGAAGTGTTCTTCTCTTGGAATGCATTAAACTGATTTTTTTTTTTTTTTTTACTTTAAATGTAAATTAATAAATCAATTAGAAAAAAAAAAACAACCAACCCCTATTTCTAAACCCTTTTTCATCTGAATTGAAAATTTTCTTTGCACCACTGATTTTAATCTTTTTTGCTTTTAATAACTGTTAAGTATTGGTGTACCAAGAAAAGGATGTTCTCAAGTTCGCCACTCCCTTCCATTGCCCCCAAAAATAAATAAAATATAGTAAATATTGAGAATTGAAAAGTCCATCGCTTTTATGAAAGTCCCTCCTTAACTCGAAACAAAACCTGTCAAGATAATCATATCACTTCCTATTACAATTTCTGGGAATGTCTCATTATTATTAAGAAATAATGGATCCACTGAATTATAACTGTTTTTTAATCTACATTTGTAAAGAATTTGGGACATATAAAGCAGTATGCTTGTACAAATCTATGTAGTATGTTTGTATATGTCTTCCACATTCTTGAACTTGTTGAATTAAATGCACACAAGCTTCAGGACTATTTATTAACAAGCGATGGTGTAACTTTTGTATTTAACACATTTTCTATGCAGGTCTTTAGTGAAAATTTTGATAATGGAAATGCCAAGATTCTGAAAGAAAAACATTTGAAATGAAACAATCAATTTTCATGAAAAGAAAATGTCACAACCTTATAATTTGTCTCTTGTCATTAAATGTCTTGTGAATCTAGCAGTTAGCAAGCTAAGGTTTTTCATTCTATACTGGTTACTCTAATTTATTATTATTTGCTTTTGTGGGGTTTCACTTCTGGGAGAGAGAGACGAATCCATAACCTTTTGATCTTTTCTGGGCTTATCATCAAGTGGAAATCTGCCTGAAGAGTCATTCAAGGAAGAAACAGCTTTCCCAGATGATGGCCCAAGGCGTGAATACAAA
>JAFIDM010120941.1:0-23394 GCA_023159025.1 Thereuonema tuberculata | reverse complement strand
AGGATTTAAATATAGTCGATAGGAATTGATTATTTGGTATCTTCAGAATGCTGAATATATTAATTTAAAATCATATATCGTATCCTTAGCGTGAATTTCTTAGATATTGTCTTTATTGTCGTATTTTTATTATTTGAAATCGTAATACTGTACAATATTTTTACTACTCAGTAACAGCCCATTTGACAAACTGTTCAATTAGAAAAATAGTTGGTAGATCTTTAACAAGTTGTTTTAGATGACATGTTTGGGAGTACAAAATATTTGGAAAAGTTGAATTTTTTTTTCAGTTTTCTAATGTTGATAAATTGTGCTTAATATTTAAGAAAAAAAAAATAAATATAATAACATTCTTTTTAACTTAATTAATACAAGGTCAGAGAAGATGAAAAGGAGATGTGATATCAAATCAGATGGTTAATAAGCAATACTCTAAGAAACGGTTACAAACCCAAAACTATGAAACGACATTCCACCTAGGAGTGTCTTCAAGTTGAGAGACGTTTTCTTAACAAAAATTAAACTCTGATACAATTTTAGTTTCTAAATTTTTTTTCGCCATATTTTTAATTCGTAATCAAAATTGAAAATACTCATATTCTACTGAAAACTATAATAGTTTTTTTAAATGTTCAGCACATTTAACATTTTCTCCAGGTTGAGAAGAAATATTTCATTTCGTATTTCTCCAGAATGCTATGAAGAGAGTTACAAAATATCTTAGTTTCACTTCTATTAATTCTTTCTACATTGTAGGACTTAGAACTTCTAAGAATATAAAAGAAAATTGTATGGACTTATGAAATTGTATGGTTTCTCGATCTTCATCTTCTAACTTTCTTGTAAAGAGTTTGCATGTACTCGTCCAAGATAGGAAGAAATTCTTTTGAAATGTATATTAAAATATAGGTCTAACAATGTTTTCCCTAATTGTTTCAGACAGCTGTGGAAATTATCTCAGGGCCATCATGTCGCACAACAAGCGTACAGAAAAGGAAAATGACTCCAAGAAAAAGAAAATTTTTGACTTTGATCTGGTTGTTCTTCACTCGCTGAAAGCGGTGAACGACAACAGGGATACAGATCAGAAACCCCTTGAACGATACATCAAAGACCAGTATGATGTGGAATTGGACAAGGAAGACTTCAGTAAGGCAGTGCACAAGGTCTTGAAGGAAGGACTCAAGCTCGATATCATTCACGAGCGAGAAAAGAATGTGTATCATCTTCGCCATTCGGTGGTGCTCCCCCCTCTTTCAACAAAACCTGTGGAAGGGAAAGTTGATTTCGAAAGCCTGATTCCGAAGCATTCGAAGAAGGCTGAGAAAACATCTGGAGCCAAAACATCTGGATCCAAAATCAAGAAGAAGTCGAAGTGTCCAAACCCGAAACCCACCAGGATCAAGAAGGACAAAGTTAAATTGGACTCATCTGCATCTGATGACTCATCTGCATCTGAGGACATATATCATGATCAGCACGACGACGACAGTGAAAGCGAAGATGATTAATCCACACACACCTTGTGACAAAGTATTATTGTCCAATCTCTTGTCAAAGATTTTCTTTTGTCACTGCGTTTCTCAATTTTGCAATTTTGATTCTCAATTTTGCAATTTTGCGATCAAACGTTTTGTGACTTTTGTTTGCTTTATTTTTCCCTGTAAATTTATTAAAAAAAGCATTAAAACCAAAATTTCACTAAATTTGTAAAGTAAGCGCAAAGAAAAAAGTTATCTGTAAAAATTACTTAATTTTCTTTCAAAATTTTGTTTATTTTTCCTTTTAAATTTATTAACAGACATTAAAACCAAAATTTCACTAAATTTATAAAGTTAGTCCAAAGAAAAAAAATTATTTAATTTTCTTATATAAATAAAATTTCAAAAAGCTGCTGTGATTTATATATCTAGGAAAAATGTTTTAACAAAGTATCTGTATTCAACTTCTGAATTAAATTTTTAATTTGAAATCCTGTTCAGAAATTTTTTCGTCTAATCTTCTTTTGTACGAGAATGATTTGTTTTAATAAGAAGTAAGTGTAGCCAAGTCAAATATCTTTTTTTCTATTTATGATGATCAACGAAAATCTAATGGCCTGGTTTTGAATTTTAATTATAAGATAAGTTAAAAAATATAAATACATAAATATAAGTTAATAAATATGAATACATAAAAAAATAAATATATAATACATAAAAAATGAATATATAATACATAAAAAACTAAATAAAAATACATTAATATAAGTTAATGTAGATTAGGAACGTTCGTAAAGATATGGAAAGATTTAATATAGATATGGATACTACACTGCCGTGCACCTAAATCGACTCATTCCCAGGGCCGTAGCTACCAAGGGGGCAGCCGGGGCAATGCCTTGGGGCCCCCGAGCAAAGGGGCCCCCCGAACGAAGGGGGATTTTTTTTTACGAAACCATAATCACTTTTTGCCCTTTTTTTTCGTTGTAAAAATAAGATTGTCGGTTTTTTTTTCTTGGTTATTAAAATAAGATTGTCAAGGTCCCTGCACCCTCCTAGCGCCGACTCTGCCACGTGCCCCCCAATCCTCTAGCTACGGCACTGCTCACTCCTTCAGAGCGCACAAAAAGGCGTATGTTTTTCAATTGGCTTAACCGATTTTCAAAAACCATTTTTTTGAAAGCCTAATGTTTTTACTTTACAATGACACCATTATCATTAAAATCTGTACCATTATCATTAAAATCTGTACAAAATTTTATTTTATAATGCATTTTGAATGAAAACGGAAGCAAAATGCATGCATAGGAAAAAAAAAATTGTAGATACTTAAAATTAAATTATAACCAAAAATTCAAGCAAAACAAGGAAGCTTTTATTAATCAATACTTGTATTGCCTCCCCTTGCCTGTACGACGGCATGCATGCGGTTCCTCATAGACCCTATTAAGGTTTTGACAAAGTTTTGGGGGATCCCATTCCACTCCTCCTCCAGCGCAATCGTGAGCTCGTTGATATTAGATGGTACCGGAATTCTGGCTCGGACCCTCCGTTTGAGCTCCTCCCACAAATGCTCAATCGGATTCACGTCTGGACTGAGGGCTGGCCACTCCATCGTCTCGAGACCAACCTCCATGAATTGCCGAGTGGTACGTGTGGAATGACACCGGGCATTGTCATGCACCAACATGAAGTCTTCCCCGATATATTCTGCGTAGGGCACATGATCCATGAGAGTGTCCTCAATAAATCGTCGAGCAGTCAGATCTGTTTTTCTCTCAAGGGATATGCCAACCCACATCATGCAGGAACCGTCGCCGTACGACTATTTCAGCAAAACAGCACTGTGAAAATCCCTCTCCTGGATGCCGGTAGACCCGGCCTCTCCTCTCATTGCCATGGAGACACATTCTGCTCTCATCAAGTGAATAGAACGGACTGCTATTGCTCGATGCTCCAATTGACGTGTTCCCGAGCAAATTCGATCGTGCTGTGCGGTGACTTACGGTCAATTTTGGGCCTTTTGGGTCTTGGAGTGAGGTTGGCTTCCTTCAAGCGTCTTCTGACTGTCCATTGACTAACAGCTACTCCACGAACTTGTCTCAGCTCCTGTTGCAAATCAACGCCCGTGAGATGGCGATTTCACAGTGAAGTTTAAACGATAAAGCGATCGTCCCTCTCAGATGTGCATCGGCGCCGTCCAGTATTTGGTCTCCGAGTGAAGGTACCAGTTTCCTGAAACCTTCTGAATACTCTTGAGACAGCAGATTGGCTCAAGTTAGCGACTTCTCGTTGACTGTGGCCTGCTTGCAACAAAGCAACAACTTGTGCGGCGTCTTCTGGCGTAGTATCCATTGGTGTGTGAAAACAATGAATTAAACTTGCAGAGATGTGTACAGATGAACGTCTGATAAGCGACTGATAAGAAATATCGGTCCACGTGGAATTTTGTAGGGGAGTGCGGCGTGCAACTCGTGGTTTCCGATCAGACTGCATTTTGCTACGCTTACGTTCAGATCATATTCATTTGGAAAATATTGTACAGATTTTAATGATAATGGTGTCATTGTAAAGTAAAAACATTAGGCTTTCATTAAAAAAATGTTTTTTGAAAATCGGTTAAGCCATTTAAAAAATATACGCCTTTTTGTGCGCTCTGAAGGAGTGAGTCGATTTAGTTGCACGGGAGTGTATTAATTTCGAGAGCTATCTGTGTGATTGTCGAATGAGTAATATAGTAAAACCTCGTTAAGTCGTCACTCAAGGGACCAAACATTTTTGACGACTTAAGCGGAGTGGGCATTTTTGAAAAAAAAAACAAAAAAAAAACGCTGAAATACAATATTTTGATGAATTGCTATAGGATTCGGTGAGAAAAACAAGATTTTCAGAAATCAATACATGCAAATAAATGAGTGGAAAATAATAAATAAATAATAATACTTATCACATTTTATTTTATTTTATTTTACTGGCATTAAAATAATCCAACAGTGTTGATTGATGAAGGTGCTGATTACTGGAAATAAGTAATTATGGGCGGTACAGTTATCGACAATGATGGCAACATTTCTTTTCTGATGCCAAAACTGAGAATCCAGTTTACGAATATGTCGTTCCCAAATCGTTGTAGTCATCCATGCATTTGAATTTGCTTCATATTCAACTGGCAGGGATCTAACGTTTTAAAGCAGCGTGGCTTTTTGCTTTTGCCTATCACAAGTGGTTTAAGTTTCTCATTTCCACTCATATTAGCTCCAAGCACAAGTGTCAGGCGTTGTTTGCTTGCTTTTCCAGAAGTGCACTTTTCACCCTTAAATGACTGAGTTTTATCAGGCAAAAGACGGTAAAATAAGCCAGTCTTCTATAGCATCACCATCAACAGCTGCTGCTTCTCCGCAAATCGTTTTAAAAGAAAGGCAATGTCTGTCTTTGAAACGTTCCAGCCAACCATTGCTGCCGCCGAAATTTTCATTGTTCAACTCCTTAGCAATTTCCATGGCCTTTTCTTTGAGAATCACAGCAGAAATCGGCACATTTTGCAATCTGGTATGTTTTAGCCATCGAACTAAAACCTCCTCGATCTCGTCAAACTTCGATTTCCTCATTCTCTTTCTTTTGTCTTTGCAGTCAGCTTCTTCAATTATTTGTTTCGATGAAAGAATATCGTTTAATGTAATCCTGGGAAGATGATGTTCTTTGGCAAAAGCTGTTTTCGAAACATTTGATTTTTCAAAAAGTGCAATTATTTCTTTTTTTTTCTTTAAAAGATAACGAGGTAAGTTTTCGTTTCCCTGACATGTTGCAAATGTAATCAAACCACGAAATTGCAAGATAAAAAATAGCCCTTACAGCGGAGCTTACTCGCTATAAAACGAAATCCCACTCAGTAGCGGTCAAGAAAAACGTTTTCACTTGACAAGAGTCGCAGCGAAAAGTGTGTAATTTCCCAAGGGAATTTCCCACGTGAAAAATCCCCGTAAAGGCTAGGCTTTCTTAGAGTGAAGGGGCGGGGCTGAAAAGATAGCAGGCAAAATTAAGAATAAAGATCCTTTTGGCCATTTTTGAGGGTAACGAGTTATCCGGAGTAGAATTAAATTTGGTGACGAGTAAAAGAGGGTTATTTTACAATATTGTCTATGAGACTTTGTCGGGACCAAAGGAAAACGACGACCAAAACGGAGTGACGACTTATCCGGGTGACGACTTAACGAGGTTTTACTGTATTATAAGAACTCTCCAATAATGAACAAAGCAACGCCGCCCATGATGGACATTGACAACCAATCAGAATTAATGAAATCTTTGAAGCATAGGTGTCGTCAAAGCCCAACGGATGTTTCCACAGAAGATTTGCATTTCACAGAAGATCCGTCAATTCAGAGAAGTTTTCGTCAATTGTGATTGGTTGTCTATGTCCATTATGGGCGGAGTTTCTCTGTTCGTTACAATTGGATGTAATCAGGTTAACGTTTAAATTGCGGAGAGTTTTTATACTTTATGTTAATGTCTTTAATTTTGACGACAGGGTATTGGTTAATTTTGGCTTTACACTGAAAATTGAATATTATTTATTATGAGAAATCGCGGAATTGAAAGATTTATATTTTCTCGACAGCTTGTAAGGTTATACTAACTTACAGGTATTAAAAATTTTCAGATATTAAACTCTTTACCAAAGTTTTAATTATCTACATAAGTTTAAATAAAAATACAAATTGATCGTATTGTTTATGCAAATTAATCGTATGATTGATTACAACATATCTCATTATCTCGTTTAAAATATACAAGCTTATACTTAATAGCTAAATTAATAACTTTTTTTATTTACCCTTGAATTTTTAAAATTTGTCTTCTCTTCGTAACATTCCTCAGTTTTGCTTCTGTTTACATCTTTTTTTCTCTCATATCTTCTGTTGTCGCCGAAGGAAATGTGAATTTCAAGGTCTTAGTGAGGGTCATTCGAAGAGAAATGTTTCTACGAATATGACCCATTACGAATGTTTTCCGAGATAGAGATATTTGAATGTAGAGTATTTTCAGTTCGCCACTGTCTGGAACACGTGAATTCAATTGACAGAAGTGTCAATTGACTGTTGATAGTGACAATCTACCATGATTTTAAAATTCCCCACATCTCCGAAATATACTCGAGACGAACTGCTCCATCACATAATGGGTGTTTTTGCCCACAGAAAGGAACATCAAGATGAACTCAGACAAACAATATTGTCTCACGAATTGTAAAGTGCATTAATGTTGACGAAATTTTTTAAAATTTATTATAAATTGTAATAAATTTGTACTTCAGAATAAATATTAAAAAAAAACTACATAATATCTCTTCCTGATTAATAATTTTGAAAATGTACATTCAAATATCTCTTATCTCAGAAACAGCTGGTAATAGGACACATGTTCCTATAAACTTTTTTCTTGGCCTGTTCTAAGGTATAAGCTGTGTATTTGAAAGAAAGTCTCCTTATTTTATCACTTGTAGCAGCTCTGGAGTTTTATGGCGTTTCTGTTTTTGCGCTATCTTGAATCTGTAGTGAAATTCACTCTTAAATCTATACCATTAAAATCCCTAATCTGACCAATTTATCCCAAATAGTTTACTAAAGGCAAGGAGTCACAAAGTTTTTTAGTGAAGTATTTAATTTTCAGGCAAAAAACTGATAATAAATGAATCAAACATGTATTATTTTTGATAAAATTGAGTATTAACATCAGTTATCTTACTTTCAGAATTTTAAATACGAACTTTTAATTTCAAACTTACAGATCTTAGGATTTGAGCAATAGGCCTACATTATTTAAGTTAAAATTAGGAACCCTTTCAATAACATTAAACAAAGTATATTCCATTGCATTTTTTTCCTCATTAATCAAGACAATGCTATAAAACTTCACTGCTGTACCATTGTTGTTTTCAAAGCAACATTAATTATCTGAATAGGGTAATACAATTGTGACGATAATAAAGATCTCATAGGCTAATAAAGATGTCGTACGCTTATAGAGATGTGATACGCTAATAAAGATGTCATACGCTAATAAAGCTTTCAAGTTGATCTGTCTCATGACTGCAAAAGCAAGGAAAATAAGAATATTAAACAATGTTAAATAAATATAAATAGCTGTTTTATCAACTCAGCTGTTTGATACTATGAAACAGAAGAATGGCGCAATGTCGTTCTGTTCGATTTCTAAGACCTATATAAAGAAAGTCTTCTTCGATCCGCCATTGCATCTCCATCATCAGAATGCTTAATTCTAAATTTCTCAGAGTATAAACGGAATTTACCTAAAATGTGGACGAAAGCTATGTCATTTCATATTTAGATACAAATCTACCAGAAATATAAAGGTAAGTTTATCAATGAAATTTTCATTTCGAACAAATATATTTCGACTTAACGTTAACAACGGAAGAGGCTTAATACTTAGACTTAACGGTCAGTTTAGTTGTTAAGAAGAATTTAAACTTTGGAACTTCCAATACAAGTTAGAAATTCTAGGATGTGGGGAAAGCTATAAAATAGACCCGTGAGAAAAAAAAATAGTTTAAATTTCCAATTTCAACTCGGTAGAACTTAACTCTTACAATTATATTTCGTTTTGTTCGAAAAAAGTTAAACCTTTAATAATTTGAGCCAGTTAAATAGAAAATAAATAAAAACGAAAAGTTTAATTCTGTTTTTTTTTTTGTTTTTTTTTTTAAATTTGATGAATTTGAATTATTTATAATAATGGATTTATATGAATAGAATACAACTATCTGTTTTTGCAAATGTTTTTTTAAAGCAGAGATTGCAAGATTTTCTAAATCCATAATACTTTTAATATATTATAAGACAGCTTTTAATATGTTAAAATAAAAAATAAATGTTAAAAATTTCCAAAATTCACAATTGCGACATTCTTCAAATAATTCTTTATAAGACAATAAATATTTCAAGTGATTTAGATTACAAAATTTGTTTCTACTTTTTTGAATTGAGAATTTCTTTTTCCTTTAAATTATTTTGGGCCTTTTGTAGATTATTCAATAATCTGTTTTCATTTGATATCTTAAAGAAAACTCTATCTGTGGCTCTCCAAGAAATACTGCTTGTTTCTTTTATATTTATTACGTAATAAATAAGATAAAATATTTAAAACAGCATTTTTCTTACTTCGAGATAGAACCTTAGAATGTGTGATTCTTTGAACAGGTATTCTCTGCATGGTGGACTGTCATGTTAAGTCACTTGTAAAATCTTCCTGCAAGATTATCTCCGTATAGGAAATAAACGATTTAAGATTGCTAAATTGATATGTCATTTGGCTGTCTAATATTTTTTAAAGATCAAAGAAAAATCCTGTGGAACCTTATCTCATTAGGGATAAGGCAAAATAGATAGTAGCAGATATAATAATGCTTTGATCATTTTTCAAATGTAAAGTTATAATAGACATTATAGTAAAATCAGTAACACTCAACTAACCTTGTAGGCAATGTTATTGTTAAATGAATCAGATACACAGTAAGCTTAGGATTTTGCAGTGCGAGTATTTTAGAACATAAAATTACATAAAATATTACAAGAAAATTGTATGGTTTCTCTATTTTCTCGGCTGTATTTGTGAAGGAAGGAATAGTTTTTAGTGATTAAATAATGTATGTCAAGATTGGTTTTTTGTTTCTTTCAGGACTGATAAGCTTGCAGAAGGGTGGTAAATTAATCAGTATGGCAACAAAGGAACCTGCCATGGATGCTGCTCCAAAGAAGACAATTTTCGACTTAAGTCTTCTGGTGTTGCATTCAGTGAAGAATTTGAATGACATTTCGGGCAGTGACAGAGAGGCTGTTGAAAATTTCATTAGGGAAGGTTACGACGTGCCATTGGACCAAGAGGAGTTCAGCACTGCAGTACACACGATTTTGAAGCGAGGACTGATGATGGGGATTATTCGTGAGAAAGCAACTCAATATCGTGTCTGTCGTTCCGTGGTACTGCCTCCCCTGCCAACAGGACCTGTTGCTGCTAAGGTTGATTTTGAGTCTCTGAGACCTCGGCTGAGACGGATGAGATCTGGAGCGAAAGCCAGGAAGTCAGGGCCGAAATCTGCCAAAGCCAGACCTCGACAGGTTAAAATTCAATTCGAGGATCCTGGGGACTCTAATGACGGTGATGACGAAGATGAAGGCGACGATGATTAGATCTTGTATCTACATTCTGTCGTCCAGTACCATCTGTAATGTTGTTACATTTCATTACTCATTACCCTCTTCACTGTTTGTAACTTTTAGAAAGAGTAACAACAAATGTAGTGACTTTTGTTTTTGCTATTCTAGTATCACTTTTCTGCCTTTGTGAAAATATTTCTTAAAATATTTGTTGAACAGATAAAAAAGACATTAAAATTTCATCAGT
Organism: Thereuonema tuberculata; assembly: GCA_023159025.1. Taxonomy (NCBI): domain Eukaryota; kingdom Metazoa; phylum Arthropoda; class Chilopoda; order Scutigeromorpha; family Scutigeridae; genus Thereuonema; species Thereuonema tuberculata. Next base: position 13,489 of record JAFIDM010120941.1, on the reverse strand, counting down.
AATTGACTATGAAAAACAAAACAAAACCAAAAAACAAAATATAAAAAAATAACAACAAAACAAAAACAACAAAAAAAAACTATTTACAGTGATGTATTTTAAATTATTTTTTAAATGTCATCATGTACGTTTACATAAGTATCAATATTTAAAAATAACATTAATCTGTGTTTATATTCAGAATTAAACTTATATTTAAAATTCATGCTGTTATCTAATTATCTTTACAAGGTGTTGTTTCAATTTAAAGTATTCAGTTCTTTCTAATGGACATGGTTTGAATTAGCCGCCATAACTAAACAATGAAGTTGAAATTAGTAGTCTTGGAAAATGCTCCTTTCTCATCCTTAGCTTTTTTTCATAATTTCTGAATCGTTATATTTTTTTTATTTTTTTTTTTAATATTTAACAATTTTGTTTTCTCAATTTTCAGCTGGAACTACCTTAAATGAGAAAACATTGAGATATAATATTTACACCTATTAACAATATACGAACTGAACTGAGAAAGAATTTCGTAAACTGGTTTTCTTCCTAAAGGTATCTAAGTTACAAAATTCAGGAGTGTTTTAAAGAGTTGAAGAACATGAAATATCTGTATTTTTATTCCTTCACATAGAACGTTACTTACGGTTATTTAAATTTAATTATTATGTGTAAATTTAAACACAAAACAAATTTATTTCCTGTACATCTCTACATATAGTATTACAACTTCACATCCGCGTTTTAGTTCTGTAAGTTCTAAATATTTCTAGTTTCCTTATGTTTGCATAAAAAAGTGGCAGGGAAGCCAAGCACCACGACTTGTAGGTCTATTGTGCTATCCCACGGAAATGTAGACAGACGGAGGAGAACGACTGAGAAAATATGGTTGGAGAAGCAGTCTTTCTCTCCGTCGGTCATTATTTCCTTATTTCCGTGGGATAGCACATTAGACCTACAGGTCGCGGTGCTTTGCTTCCCTGCCACCCACACTAACCACACAGTGTATTTAGGACTCAGAATGCTCAGTTGATTAATATTAAAGATTTAATTTAACATTTATTAATTCTTTAAAATTTATTTTTGAACTTATCTAAAACTTCCTGGTGTTAAAAAATAAATTTTTATATGAAAAAGACTCAAATTGTAGCATAAATATTTTTGAATGGCTTCCCAAACTACTTCACATCTCTTCTGTGACTTAATTCTTTTCTATCTTCTTTGCAATTTCTTTTCAACGATTTTAATTTCCGAATCAGGAGTAAAAAGTATTTTACTCAGAGGTCAGAGGCCAATGTCTTAGCGACAACGCGCGACATTCCGAGTTATAGATTAGATTGTGGTGATTGTGGGTGGCAAGGAAGCCAAGCATAGCTACCCCAAGACAATGTCCAGTGGGGATCATCCACAGCACGAAACCCACATGAGAACCGAACCCCCTGTTTTCAAAGGTGAGAGGCCAATGTCTTAGCAACGACGTCTTTCTACGTATTTTACAATTGAAGAGCTTAGTTTCAATATCCGTCATCTCCAAAATTAAAAATTTTCGGAAAAAAGGAAAAATTGTATCTACGTTATTACTTCGAATTTACAAATGAGCTTTTTTTTGTATTGCAGATTATAGAAAGAGTAATAGTGTGACCCAAGTGAAAAAAATCTGATACTGACAGTTTTAGCATTATATCCTATTTTTCATGCGGAGAAGGCGGTGTTTGATATAAAGTATTGGAGTTAGGGGTTTTTGAAGTGAGTTAGGGGTTTTTGAAGTAAGATTGTGCGACCTATATCTCGGAAATATAATTTCTTACTAGATACATTGCAGTTCCTACTCACCGCTGTTCCTCTTAAGTCAAAAGGCGCTGGGTTTGGTCCCATCTGGTAAAAATTCTCGATCTAACAAGACTAATACAAAAACCTAGCTAACCCTTAGGTCAATAATTTTTTTAAATAATTTTCGCACTAACTAGTAATATCACCATTCATAATAAAATACTCTTTTATTGCAATAAACGTATTTTACATAATCACACTCTCATTCTAAGAGAATTTATTTTAAGTAGTTTCCTCGTCCGTAGCGCTGCAATCGCATTAACTGTCGGTTCTAGAATCTGAATATTCTGCCTCATCAGTCACCAGTATTCCCTTGTAGAATTCCCGATCTGGGTTTTCTTCCCATTCTTTGCCGTACCTTGTAACGAGGAGTTTGCGAACATCCTGGATATTTTTTTTCTGATTTATTTGAACTCCAAGGGTACAAGATTCGGTGTTATCGACTGTAGCTTCCTTCCCCTCTTCGTAATCGCACTGAACTGCTTGAAATCGGTATTGTAATTAACTTCACCTTTGACCAACATGTGATTTTTCTTTTTCTTAAAGTATATGCGTTTCAGTTTGCTCAATTTGAACGGTAGAATGCTGGGGTTTTGAGAACTTCACTAGTCGCAGTTTTCCAGTCTGTGGAAATTTTCTTTGCCATTCCGAAGTGTTCATATATTTTGTGGTAGTCTTCCGGTTTCAGCATTGCTTCACGTTTTCTGATTTCCTATTCGATATATCCCAAAATGCGATTTACTGAAACGATCTACTTGAAACTACTGCGACGCCAACACGCGTGGATAATAGTTTTGGATATGGCGGGTTTTGATAATGCATTCGCATTGGACATGGCGGGCTTTGAAACAGCACTCGTATCGAAATCACATCGCAATACTTTGTTATGGTTGTTTTTGAAGTTGAACTGTATGTTAACGGCGGGTTTTGATTTGAACTTAGCAAAAACTCTATTTGCTCGGCATTTGCATTTTTTGGAGATGGCGGATTTTGAAACTAAGCTCCTCAATTGATATGATATAAAGATTAGATAAAAAACAAAAATAAATATTTATTCACGTGCCCCTACCAGATATTAGAGATTTCCAATAAACAATGGGCTCCAAATTAACAAAACATAAAAATCATTAATTTACTGGGCATGTCTCACTATTCTACTTGAACATTTGTCTTCTTTGTCTGTCCTTTTGTTATATTACGCTAAAGTAAGTTAACTGATCTTCTTAGAATTTGGTAAGATGCTTATTTATTGTCAAACTTAAAACATGAGTACGATTAGTTTCGTCTGCACATCCTGCTTACCCCTCATAAATGACCCCTCCCATCTCCCTTCCTGCAACACTGCGAAATGAAAACTGCTTAGTATTGAACAACTGCTCATGTCTAGTGTAATACTGTTATACCTAAAATTCGAAATAATTTCAGTGTGTTTTATTAGAATGGTACATATGAATTAGCAAATAGAATAGTCTCTCGTCGTATCAGAACGTAAAACAGTCGAACATCGCCGGGAGTCCGGAGCTTCTTGACAGCCTAAGTTATTGACTGTATCCAAGCACCTTAGTTGCCTCTAAAGATATAGATGTAATTCTTTGCCACAAAATTGTGTCATTTCTCGAAACTTGGTAGCAACGCTAACGAGGTATATGTTTCAACATCGCTTTTAGAGAGAAATCATATACAAAAATAAATAAATAAATAAAAGACTATTTCGCCATTACGCCCCAGAAGGACTGGGCAGTCCTGGTTCTTCCTTTCCCCACAACCTATCATATCAAACCTTCCCAGGTTTTTCCAGAACAATATTAGTTAAGTTTTTATTGTCGCCACCAGGTCCATAAATGGCGCTACTGTAGAGATTTCACTAGTTTTCTGCCCCTTCTGGGATGGTTAACCGAGTTCCAAGGTAGCTGATATTTTACGCAGGGTAGTAGAGAGTATTTATTTAAAATTTGGTTCCGATCAGTCAAACGGGTGTAAAATTGTATAAAGAACATACAAACATATTACTTTGCCTTACATAGACAACTAGCTGTACCAGCATGAATTGCAATGCCACTCAAAGAAAGAAAGGGCCCGGTGTCGGCCCTGGATTAGGGCCCTGGTATAGGGATCGGATTTTTCAATTTTTTAATAGACTTGAGGCCTGAGAAGTGGCCCTAAGTATAAGGGCTTGGTGTCAGTCGGGGGTGGGACACTTAGAGAGCCGTGTCGCCTTCCACCCACACAAGTGTGGTGTCCCTGCTCCCCGTAGGAGAGTGAATTTTTCACTTTTTGCAATTAACTTGGGGGACCCGAGAAGGGGCCCTAAATATAAGGGCCCAATGTCGGTCGGGGGTGGGATACTTAGATCCTTGTGTCACCCTCCACTCACACAAGTGTAGTGTCCCTGCCCCCCATAAGGGATCGGATTTTTCACTTTTTGCAATAGATTTGGGGGCTCTAAAAGGGGCCCTAAATATAAGGGCACAGTGTTATAATAATTCTGAAAGGTTTGCGGACGTACCCACAACAACTCCCCAAAGTTTCATGGCAATCTGATGAATGGTATAGGAACGCATACGGAATCTATGAATGGCTTTAGTTCTCATTGTCATCGCCAGGTGAGTATTTGGCTATTTCACCGATTTTACCCCTTTTCAACCCCTGGGGGAGGGAGCAGTCCTGGTTCTAAGATAGCCTATCTTTTGCGTAGGGTCCTAATGAGAAATTCTGCAAAGTTTGGTCCAGATTGGTCAAAAGGCCTAGGAGTGTATACGGGACAAAGAAAGAAAGAAACAAACAAACAGACATTCATTTTTATATATCAGACGTGGGCAAATGCGGCTCTTCGTTGGGTTAAGTGCGGCTCCCAATATCTCTTGATAAAAATAGGCCTATAGAATTTTTGAACTAATTATTTTGGGTTTTTTTTCTCATTTTTTATTTTCTTATATATTTTTTTTATACTTTATGTAGCAATTAAAATTTGTGTAGAAATGTAATTTAATTAGAATTGATATAAGTAATACTTTGGAAGGTGACTATGGTGTGACTCTTTATATATATGAAAATCCAGAATGTGTCTCTCGTTGACCTCTTGTAATAGTCCAGGCAAAATAGGAAAAACGCGGCCTAAACCTATGAAGTTTTAAAAGTTTCAGGATTGTGTAGGGGTAGGTCCCCTGAACAACGTCCAATAAAGTCCCCTCGATTACAGGCGCCGCGGGGGGTGGGAGGGTGTGTGTGAAAACTCCCGTTTCTCATTGTTTCGCTCGTAACTCGAAAACAGTGCGCCTTAGTAACAATACCTACGTAATGAAAATTTAAGCTTACAAGGAGACGACACGGCCTGTATCTTTTAATTCGGAGTGTCCTTTTGTGAGATGAAAGTACACATGAAATACTTCAAAAATATATATATATATATATATATACATGTTGGGGCCAACCCTCTTTAGTTTTCGAGATATTCGGCATTATTTTCGTCGATTTTCAAGTCATGGCTTATAAGCTCCCTGCGGTCAGTAAAAAGGAAGTGCAATGGAAATGCAGTGGAATCGTAGCTGCCTGTGAAGCCTAGGTACGCGCGTTCAAACCCTCTGCTGGGTTTGAGTTTCACCACAACATAATAAGAAAAAAAAAGTTTAATTAATTAAAAACCAAAGTTAAAGAGAATATTATTTATTTACTTTTAATCGTAAATTTGTTTTCTAATATTCATAATACAGTAGAACCTCATTATAACGAACCCTATTATAACGGACGTCGCTTATAACGGATAGTTTAAAAAAAAATTGGCAGCCTACAATTAAGGTGAGCGAAGTGAAAGACCATTTAAATTTTGTTATTCAATATGTTGAGCAATCTGCAAATGAAAATGTGTTTCCATATTATGAAAACTTATGGCACCTCCGTCAGTTATGAACTGATAAAATCAGCAGAAAACAAACCCAGCAGAAAATACATTATTTTTTCAAACCAATGAATGTAAGCAATCAACATGAACCAGCTCCTTCTTGTTGTAAAGATTAATGCAGTGAATAAGTACACATCTTTTGCAATTCAACCTACTATTATATGTTGAAGTCTGTTTTTTATTTGCTATATAATAAACACTTTTTATAGCTAACTATAGTACTTTAATTGATGTACACCCTGCTATAAATGAATTATTTGTTATAAGCCGGACTTTCATTAAAACGGACAACCTTCAGCCCCTATTAGTCCTTTAAAATGAGATTCTATTGTATAAACGGAAAAAAAATAACAAAGAAAAACGACAAAAACAAAACAAAAGAAAGTAAAAACAAAAAAAGAAAGAAATGAAATTTCCAAAAAAAAAAAAAAAAAAAAATTCTTTCCCAGCAGAGAGTTTGAACACGCGTACCTAGTCTTCGCATTCAACTACGATTCCACTGCACAACCATCGCACTTCCTTTTTACTGACCGCAGGGAGCTTATAAGCCAACACTTGAAAATCGACGAAAATAATGCCGAATAGCTCGAAAACTAAAGAGGGTTGGCCCCAACATGTATACATATTTTTGAAGTATTTCATGTGTAGTTTCATCTCACCAAAGGGCACTCCGAATTACAAGATACAGGCCGTGTCGTCTCCTTGTTAGTAAATTTCCCACAACTTTGTTCCTATATATAATTACGGAAAAACGCATGGTTTGCAAGATATACCCTATCCAAAGTACGTAATTTTCGTAACATGTTGCGTCAAACTGACCTTTCTAGTTCATCATTCGGTCGTTTCACAGAAACATCATTAGAAAGAAAGTTGTAGAGCATGAAATTTCCTTTAAGAATATATATACAGTAAAACCTCGTTAAGTCGTCACTCAAGGGACCAAACATTTTTGACGACTTAAGCGGAGTGACAACTTAGGCGGAGTGGGCATTTTTTGAAAAAAAAAAAAACACTGAAATACAATATTTTCATTAATTACTGTAGGATTCGGTGAGAAAAACAAGTTTTTTAGAAATCAATACATGCAAATGAAAGAGTGGAAAATAAAAAAAAAAAAAAACACTTTTTATAGTTATGACATTTAATCGTTTTAAAAGAAAGGCAATATCTGTCTTTGAAAAGTTCCAGCCAACCATTCCTGCCGCCGAAATCTTCAATGTTCAACTCCTTAGCAATGTAATATCTAATCAGTCTGATTAAATTAATTAATTAACGTTTTTATTCGGCATGTAAGCGCATATTTTAATCTTTTTTTAGTTTTAGAGTAAATTTCGCCAAATAAGAGCATATTTTTGTGTTATTTAGGAATTCTTTTTGTAGTTTGGAGTGGGATAAGTCTTGCATTTTTTTTTTGGTTGGATATTATTATTACTTTTTCTATTATTTTTTTTATTAAGTATTAAGTGCATGCAGGCCTTTTTCTAAGGCTTTTTTAGTTTTAAAATCCTAATCCTACTGATTGTAATGATGGAACACTTAGAATAAAAAAAAATTGTTTCTGAAAAAAAAAAAATTATAAATAAATAAAAAATTGAAGAAAAACAAGTGTTAAATTTAATTTTTTTTTTCGCATGATCAACTTCTGTCTTTTGCTTTGGAGGTACTAGCCTATTTGTTTGAGAACATAAAAATCATCGACCAAAAACATCACTTATCTCAATAGTAATTGGACCACAATTTGATTTAACTGAAGATTTATGCAGGGCCGCCCAGAGGGGGGGGGGGCAAAAGGGGCAGATTGCCCCGGGGCCCCACAAAAATAGCTCAAAGGGGGCCACATCTGAACGAAAAAAAAAGAAATATTGAATCTTCTGGATTTCGATGTTTAAAAGAAATTAGAAATTTCCTGTTAATAAATTTACGCAGAACGGTTTAGGAAAACAGCTGCTATACAGCCAGGTTTTTTTGCTTGCAACCGAAACTGAAAGACAGAGGCCACCAAACGGAATTCTCTCCTGATCGAGAAGGTCACGTGATCGAAAGGTCATTTTCTGAGTGGAACTCCGCAATATTAAATTTTTACGTTTTTAGTGGGAAGATTGTAAACATGTGATCGCGATAGATTCGCCAATTGGACGTTGACAAAGTGAAGCTTCACGGTTTTGGCGCGAAATAATGCAGAAACCGCAACTTATTATCAGAGCACAGAAGAAAGAAAAGAAGGCGACATCGAACCAACATCTTACAGGTAGTATTGGTTATATTCAAATTAGAAGACGATATCTTTGTTTGTAATACAAAAGGTTGTTATTTGGTAATCGAGGAGTTTAGCGTCCCAAATTAAAGAACAATAAAAAACCTATAACAGTAAATGACACAATCATAAAATGTGAAATTTCACCACACTTGGGTGGGTGGATGGTCGTACGGATACCTAAGCGTCCCTCCCCCGACCGACACCGGGCCCTTTTTTTCGAGCACCGAAGTTTGCCGATGTTGGTCCCGTCTCTGCCGCTGACGGTACGTCTAGATCTGGCTGGAGATCGGCGATACTGAACTCCAGAATGCGGTGCACGAAAACAGAGCTAACGAGGGCCCGTTGTCGGTCAGGGGTGGGACACTTAGGTATCCTTGCGACTATCCACCCACCCAAGTGTTGTGTCCCTGCCCCCCCCCCCCATAAGAGAGCGGATTTTTCACTTTTGGCAATCGACAAGGGGGCCCGAAAAAGGGCCGTAAATATGATGGCCCGTTGTCGGTCGGGGGTGGGACACTTAGATATCCACCCACCTAAGTGTGGTGAAATTTCACATTTTATGACTGTGTCATTTACTGTTGTAGGTTTTTTATGGTTCTTTAATTTGGGACGCGAAACTCCACGATTACCTGTTATTTTAACACAAGGTATAAAAGCATGATTTAAAAATGATCATTTCATTTAAATATAAAGTAATATAAATTTAGCGGCCCCTAGGTTACAGCTTGCCTGTAAAACATAAAGGAACGGTCTTACATTTATATGATCTTGCTTTTAATTATTTTGTTTATACAATTGTTCATATTATGGGGCCGTTTTGCTTTTGACACTGTCTAAAAGCAATAAATACCTTGTTTCTTTTTGAAATTGCGTTCATTCTTTTCAAAACACTTATTACTTTTCTGTCCTTTTTATTTTTTTATATTTTTTTATTTTTGTACATACAGGAAAGTTTAATTGTATTTGTTTCTGTGTTATAGTGCTCAACAGTTTCCTATTTTAATCTTAAAAATGTTTGTTTCAATTCTTAGATTGTAATTCCAGGAGCAAGCTTTAAAAAATATTTATAGACCATACTTTGAAAATAACACATTTCCTTAAGAAACAGTATAAATAAGATTTCTGAAAAATAAAAGAGATTTATGCGTTTTATAGTAAATTTGGAAGATAATATTTACAATGAATGGAAAAATGGAATTTAACGAAATTCAGCCGCACACGTTAAATATAATTACCAATCATTTCATTCATTATCTATTTTCATTTCTTGATTTTACTTAAGCTTAATTAAGGCGTACACCGTAAAGAAATTTACTGAGTCGATATAATACATCATTTTCTTTCTAATTCACTGCGTCCACCGTGACGGTTATATTGAAATTAGTGAACCTTAAAAAAAAAGTATTTAAACTCTATTTCCTGATTTATGTGTATTTTATTCATGTTTGTAACTAAACAGCAATTTACCATTAGTTTAAGTTAGCGTCCTATGAGACTACGATCCATCGTTGAGGGAAAAAGAAAGTCAGCCAACTGTTAACGCACTGTTAAGACGCTAGCGCTAGTGGTGACAAATTGCAGAACTTGAAGTCCAATCGATTTGTACCGTTTTCCTCGAAATTACCGATTACAAAAATGATATGCACTTACGGAGGTCATCTTTTCCTTATGTTTTCGTGGATGCTTTCAGAAAACGCTACGTTATTAATCAAAATCATTACAGAATTTGGGCCTGAAAATTTGAATCGACGAGCGATTGAAATCTCGAAAACATATCATGGTTGGTCGAGATTTAACAAGACTGAATTATTTATCAAAACTGATTTATCGAAACTGAAAACAAAGAAATATAAAAAGATGAAAAACAAATGAATACTTCCTATTTTAATTAATTCAAAACATTCTTTCGCCTATTCGAGGCATTGAATAAATGAATTTTATATACATCAATATAATTTTATTCGTAAATAAAACATACGTATGATGACAATAAGTGTACATTTTCCCTGTGATGGAAGGCGATATGGAACGTGTAAGACAAGCGGTCTTTTCACTGGCCATCTACCCTGACATTGCCTGAGTTATGGTCTGTGAAATGGTATATGTAAAGCGGCCTTTAAACAGGGAGTAATAGGAAAGAGGATTATTTTCTTTGCTATTAACCATTTTCTATACCTTTTCTTATTTTATTGAATTTTTATTGTTGCATGTTTACAATAATGTTTCATATAAGTAGCCTACTTGACTGCCAGTCTACTCCCTTCTTTCTCATGTTTTTTTTTCAGCAATTATAGTAGTAGTGATAGTATAATTTGTTTCATTAATGTTTTTAATTTTTTTTAACCAGATCACTTTTTATGATCAATCAGACCAATAAATACAAGTAGAAGATAACAATGAAACGATCGTTTCAGTCTGATGCAGCAAAAAGAAAGGAAAAAAGAAAGAAGTTAATGCGGGAAGAAAGAGGAAAACTCAATCTTCATGATTTTTTAAAAGGGAGTTTCCACCAACCTAAGTCTTCAAGCAACTCAAACTGTACATTGACTAATGAAGTGGAAACCCCAGTAACAGAAATACATAAAGATGACAGTATTGTGCAAGGTAAATTGTTTATTCAAACTCAAAGTGCAAATGACCCAAGTGTGGAAGCTAATCAGTTAAAAGTGTGTAACTATGACAATACCCTAAGTGATAAAAACTCTGAAGTTGTTCCAGTGTCTCCACAAAATTCTTCCAATAGTGACTTCGAAAGCACTGGTATACTCCTGCACCATGTCGATAATGATTCATGTGAAGAAAATAAGGAAAGCTTCATGGATTTTATATCAAATGATCCTGCGAAATGGAAATGTATGGATACAACACAGAGGGAATTAATTGTTTTAAAAGGACCACCTCCTACTCCTAAGAGCTTACCACGAGATAAGTCAGGAAGGGCATTTCCGCAGGGAATTTTTTTCAAACACCAAACTAATGGTGAGAGTGTAAAAAGGGATTGGCTTGTTTGGAGCGAAGAAGCAGCTTCCGTTTTTTGCTTTCCATGTACACTTTTGAAATGTGATGACAAAGTTCAAATGTTCAAATCACGCTTATGCCAAGGTGGAATCAGTGACAAATGGAAAAAACTATATGAAAAAGTTAAAAGCCATGAATATAATTTTTATCATTTGACAAACTATATCCAATGGAAAGACCTTTATGTTTCACTTCAAGGCAAAGGAGGAATCGATGCAGCACTACAACAAAGCATTAAGCAAGAAGAGGAAAAATGGAGGAAAATATTGAAAGCTGTAATTGATGTTATTCTTTTTTTAGCCAAAAGAAATTTACCATTAAGAGGAACCCATTCTACAATCGACTATTTTGACAGTGGACTTTTCATAGCAACCCTCCAGTTAGTTGGAAGATACAATGTTGATGTTGGTCAGCACCTAGAAAACATTAGTAAGAGCAGAGAATCAGGTAAAAGACTTCAGGCTCATTATCTGTCCTGGCGAAGTCACAACGAATTCTTAAAAGTGGGTAGTGATGAAGTTTTAGATGTAATACTTAAAGAAATAAGATCATCTCACTACTACAGCATCATCGTAGATGGGACACCAGATGTGTCTCATGAAGAACAGTTAGTATTTATCATTCGATATGTCCTGTGTCAAGACGGAGAGTGGAAAGTTTATGAAAGATTTATGAAACTGACAGCCTTTGAAAAGAAAACTGGAGCAGAAATAACAGATCAAGTCAAAAATGTATTAAACTACTTTCATTTGGATTTGTCTTTATGTAGAGGTCAAGGCTATGACAACGCTTCTAACATGTCTGGCAAGTTTAAAGGCGTTAAGACTAGAATTTTGGACGAAAATCCACAAGCTTATTTCACACCTTGCTGTGCTCACACATTAAACTTGGTCGGGACTCATCCAATGGAAACAAGTATTGAGATTAAAACCTACTTTGGAAATGTTCAAAAGCTTTATAACATATTTTCAGCAAGCCCTGCAAGATGGAAAATTCTTCAAGACAAAGCTGGCATATCTCTTCATTCTACTTCAAAGACAAGATGGAGTGCAAGGATAGAATCAATTAGTCCCCTGGCAAAGAACTATAATAATGTATTATCGGCACTTATTGGATTGGAAGAACTTGAACTACCCGCTGAAGTTCAAGTTGATGTTGATGCCTTATTTGACTGGATGAATTCTTACGAATTTGTCATTTTTACGACAGTCTGGTACAAATTGCTCAAATGTATCGACATTCGAAATAAAATGTTGCAAAGTCCTAAGCTTTGCCTATCTGAGGCCACTCAACTCATAAGGGGGCTAATAATAGATATACAGTTGATAAGAAATTCTTGGGTTCAACTTCTTGATGAATCAAAAATCGTGGCTCTGGAACTTAAAATTGATCCCCATCTAAAAGTCTCGAGACTCAGAAAGAAGAAAAGATTTCACGACGAAGCTGGTGTTGAAGATAAACAGTATGTTTTCCAGTCCACTGAAGAGAGACTTCAAGTAGAAGTTCTCAACCCAGCCCTTGACATTCTTTTGGTGCAACTTACTGACTTGGCTGAAAGAATGTCACACTACTCAAGGCTTTTTTCGCCAATATTAACGCCACCATTCAATGAAGGACAAGATCCCTGTGCGAGTACGTCAGAAATTAAAAATCCGACTACATTAACAAGTTACATGTTCACAGAAAAACAAATACTGGAACAAGCTGCAGAACTTGTCTGCATCTTATCCTTTGGACCTACAAACAGATGACCTTAAAAATGAACTTACTTTTTTTTACAAAATTCGAGAAGAATTAAAGTTTTGTGTAAGTGGGCATATTTCATCAGGACTAGAACTTCTAAACAAAATTTACAAAAAAGGATTGGAATCAGTGTTTCCTCAAATCTGCACGGCTCTTCATCTTCTCATAGTGGCCCCAGTGACTGTAGTGTCTGGTGAGAGAGCATTCAGTAAGCTCTCCATGATCAAAAACCGCTTGCGATCAACCACAACAGAAGATAGACTGAATCACCTAATGTTGCTAAGTATCGAGCATGAATTTGCAGAAAGGCTGTGTTTCCAAAATGTTATTAATGACTTTGCTGCAATGAAGGCTAGGAAAAAGAGTTTTTAATTTACTGGTAGGCAGGGCCGCCCAGAGGGGGGGGGGGGGAAGGGGCGGGTTGGTCCGGGCCACATCACATCCGACCCGTGTTTTTTTGTTTTTGTTTGTTGGAATAGGGTTGTCGTTTTTTTTTTTTTTTGTTTTTTTTTTTGGATGGGGGGCCACAAATCCAAATGTTGCCCCGGGGCCACCAAAGGTCTCTGGGCGGCCCTGGATTTATGGCAAGACCCGAAAGGGAACTCTCACGCGATAGGAGAAGGGTCGCGTGAATAATTAAATTGGTGGGCGGAAACGTCAAAACTCGAGAGCGCTTTTAACATGTCATTTTAAAGAAATAGATGTTATTCTAGATAGCACAATGTTATTCTTAGAGTGGATTTTCTTTCTTCTCCAGA
>JAFIDM010120940.1:0-23395 GCA_023159025.1 Thereuonema tuberculata | reverse complement strand
AGTTTTTTTGTAATTTGTATATAATGATTTGTCCATGTGAAGTTATTGTTTATGTGAATACCTAAATATTTATATACATTTATTACATCTAGTTTACTGCAAGAGCAGTTTATTGAAAGATAGTTTTGTCTGTAACAAGAGTGTTGATGTAATTTGATTTGTGGAAGGTCCGTCAGGCTTTTGTTTTTTGTTTTAATCAACATTAGTTTTGTTTTATCATTGTTTATGTGCATTTTGTTATCATGTGACCATTTCGTTATTTTATTAAAGTCTTCTTGTAGTCTAGTCTGAGCTGTTGATAAATCTTTGTGTGTGTTCAGTATTACAAGATCATCTGCATAGGCATAGGCCGTTGATGTTTGTAGTTCTGAAAAGAGGGAATTTAAATATAGAATAAATAGAAGAGGTCCAAGATTGGAACCTTGTGGAATGCCAGACTTAATGTTGTAGATCTTACTTTGTTTTGTGTTTAATTTTATTCTGAATTTTCTGTTTTTTAAATAGTTTTCTATCAATTTATTGATTTTGCCTCTTATTCCTAAATTATGCAATTTCTTTATTAAGATATTGTGATTTACGCGATCGAAAGCTTTACTGAAGTCAATGAAAATTACTAAATTATATAGGCTTTTATTAAGATTATGATTTATAGTTTCATTAAAGTTATTTAGAAGGTTGATAGTGCTCGAATTTCTTTGATAGGCATATTGTTCTTTTTTTAGTATGTTGTAATTTATTACATAGTTAAAAATTGTTTTTGATAGATAGGATTCTATTATTTTTGAAACGTTTGATAGAATTGAAATAGGTCTATAATTTTCTGCGATATCTGCTTTACCCTTTTTATAAATGGGAATGATTTTGGCAATTTTCCATGCTGATGGATAAATACTCGAATTGAACATGATTTTAAACAGCTCACTTATTAATTCTGCAAAAATCTCCTTATGTTCCTTTATATCTTTTGTCTTAATATTATCAATTCCCACTGAATTTTTGGTTTTCATAATGTAAATTAAACTAATTACTTCGCTTATATTTGGTGGAAAGAATGCCATCGATTGAAGTTGACTGCTTGTGTTATCTCTGTGCTCCTTGAAATCGCAATTACAATTTTCATTGATATTTTTCAGTCTGAACGTTTTACTTAGTTTATCATTTGCTGTTTTTATACCATGCTTTTGTATGAATCTATCGATTTGTGTGTTGTCTTTTGATTTGTTTTTTTGATTTATTTCTGAATTGATAACAGTCCAAATTTTTGCAGTACTGTTGTTATTAATATTTAATGTTTTATGATAATGATTGTTTTTGGTTTTGTTTATAATATTTTTTACCCAATTTCTTTTCTTTTTGTACTGTTCTTCGTATTTTGTGTTGGTCCTGTTATTTTTGTATTTTTTAAATAATTCATCTTTTTCTTTTATGTGTCTATATATATCGTCTGTCATCCACTGTTGTTTGTATGAGTTATGTTTATCATTGTTTCTTCTACTTTCTATATCATTTACGGCTTTTTTATTTTTTATTGTTTTATATGTATATAATCTGGCTTTATTTATAATGTTGATTAGTTTACTTATGATTTTGTTTGGGTCAGTTTCTATGGTATTTTTTATATTTGTTATAAGTTTTGTAGTATGCTCTTTAAAGTAGCTTTCGTCCATTTTTGTGTTTCTTTTGTTGTTGTTTTTATGTTTTGAGTTAATGGTCTGCTCATTGAGGGTGTGATATTCTATTATGAGTGGATAGTGGTCAGATATATCGATTCTAATTATGTTTCCAGTTAAAGTGGCGGTTGTGAATTTTTGCAAAACAATGGTCTATACAAGTGGCGGAGGTATTTTTTGCCGTTGTTACATTTCTAGTTATTTCGTAGATATAATTTTTGAGGCCAAATGATAAATAGGTTTCCAAGTGATATTATTTGATATTCTATACTGGAAAGTCACGAGAATTACCAAAAGATTACGTCAACATTGTTATGAATAAATAAGTGAGAAGAGAGCGATTCTAAATTACAAAATTAAACATTAATTAACATAAAATTATTTTTTTTTTCGTTTCATTTTCAATTCCCTATAAAATATATATACTTTCGTAAGTTGTAACTAATCAATATAGATCTTAATTCTTTGCTTAACTGGTGGCTTTCTAAGATAATTGTAAAAGATTGTTCTTAGATTTTTGAAAATATGTATTTTTGGCCATTCAAACATTTCAGTCTTTAATTCAAATTTTTATAAACATGTACAATTTTTCAATTAAAAAAATAATACATCATGCCTAAATTAAAAGGGAAAATTGTAAAAATATTTTCAAACGTTATTTAATAACGCTTTTTGACGTAACGTTTCCACCGAATTTTTGAAATAAAAATAAAAACAGTGGAAGGTCATTTGTGTTATGAAGAATGTGCTGAAACTATCTCGCCAGAAATGACTGCATTAGCTGTAGAGCTCATTATGTACATGAAATAATTTTTTACTTGTCTGCAATATATCAGAATTACGAAGTAATTTGGAAAGTTACATCACTTTAAAACAAAATCACTTTAAAATACTGTTGAGTTTTTACCAGAGAGAAAAATAAATTCTTCAATAAAACTTTGAATAAAAATTTAAATACTGAAAAACAAATTCTCTTTTCTCACGTCCTAAATTCTCAGATTCTTTAGGAATAATTCTTATTTTTTTCCCCCCTTTTACAGTTTATTTATTTACATTTCGAGTCAGGGGCGTATAATGGTTTTTATTTTATTTATAATGGTAAACATTTCTTCAAAACCAATTTCTATTCTCAAATTATAGATTGGGGTATTCCAATTTAATCCTAAAAGAATTTTGATATATTTTCTTTGTACAGTATACTCACTGAAAAATTCATAAGAAGGCTTGCAGTTCCAACATTTTTGATAGCCATACGGTCTGTGATAATTTTTTTCAACATGTGCTTCAAAGACAACCCTCTTTACGTGAAATATATTCCTCTGAAATATATAAATAAATGAAATACACTTAAAATAGTCGTTAAATTGTCCAATGGATACCCCCTTACACTTAGTAAATTAGCAGAAGAAGACCTCATAAAGGTAATTTGGGTTTTTCTTTAATATTCTTCCCACTGCAACAAAAAAATAGTAGTTGTCTAAAAGAATTTGTACAGTAAATACCCGATTATCCGCGGAATTGGGTGGCAAGGGCTTCGTAGATAACGAAAATCGCGGATAACCCGAAAAAAGACTAAAAATGAGGTGTAAAAACGAAAAATATATTTCACCATTAAAAACTATGTTTTATTGTACAAAAAACATAATATGTAAAACTTTTAAAATATGTACAGTAAAGCAGAAACCTTTGCTCTACGTTTGCATCCCACAAATTCCGAGAAGGCCTATAGGATCACGATGCACAATAAATCTGTCAGTAATTTTCGACCTTCACACAGTAGGGCCTAAAATTGCTAAAAATTAAAATTGTTTTTTTTTTTGAGGTTCGTAATTAAAAAAATTTTTCGCGGCACTCGCGAACCTTTGTTTGCGGATAATCGGGGCTCTACTGTATTTTTTTCTAATTTCTCTCTTTTTGCCCACCCCCAAATTTCTGCCCCATAAATCATGGAGCTTTTAGCTAATTTATCAAAGAGCCACAGATGCGAGCCTTTTACCATCGGTTTTATTATTTTACTAGTTTCCACTGCCGCTAATGTACCTTTATTACTTAAATTTTTTATCTGACTTATTGGGCTATTGCAACCATTCATTCAACAGCCCAGATAGTTATACTCATTTACTGTTTCATTAACCTTTCCCTCCCAAAACCATTCTTCATTTTTTGCTTTTTTCCCCCCATTTTTGTTTTTTGCAAATTAGTTTTTAATTTTAATCCCTTCAAGAATTTTGCCGTAACATTTATCTTCTCCTGCATGTCTGTAATATTATTTCGGCTTCAGCAAGATATCTTATGTTACTTTGCCCAATCTTAACAGCTTCTGTACTTGCCTCCTTCAACTTCTTTTCTAAACCTCCTATATATATATAGTAAAAAGTAAAGGGCTGATGGGACACCCCTCTTTCAATCCTTTATTTGACCAAAAACTATACGACAATTCATTTTCTACTTTAACTTGATATTTTATTTCCTTATTTTGGAAATATGCATTTTTTCCCATTCAAACATTTCAGTCTTTAATTCAAATTTTTATAAACATGATTTCTGTTTCTGTTTCTTCTCTCTGTAGATTTGGGAGATCCCATTATAATGAAAATAGACCAATCATTGTAAGATTTCTTTCAAGAAGAGAAAAAGAAAATTGGCTTGATATAACTGATTCACGTAATAATTCTGGTTAAAGTCAATATAAAACATGAAGAAATAAATTTTTATCATATACCAGACTTTAATAAAACTTACAAATTAAAATTAATTTCTAGAAGTGACCTATAACTTGAGAGGCACAAATGCTAGAAACGAGTTCTCAATGGCTATGAGCTAATCTTGTAAAGACCTTTTTGACGAGGTCATGTCTCATATGTCATTCCTGAAATATGAATTTCTCTCGACGGACGGACAGACAAAGCGGGCTAAAAGGCTTCTCTTGCTAATCTCTGTAAAGAAGCCTAAAAAAAGAACAGAAATATTTCGAAATCAACAAAAGAGTAATAAAACTCACAAAACTAACTATTCAATGTTTGATACTGAATAGGCTTTAGTGTATCATCATTTTCATTAAGCTTTCTTTGTTATTTCAACTCAGCAGTAACATCAAATGGAATATACCATCCATTCTTAAAAGGCGTCTCATTAAAAGGCAGAAAATTCTGACATTAAAAACTGGTCGTCTTATATTAAACTAATCAGCCAATCTTCTTAAGCAGAAACTGTAACTTGAACTTACAAAGTCCAATACTTCGTCTCCAGTCCTACTAGCAGCGAATGTATGAAACAGTAAATTTGGTCCTGGGTAAGGATTTTCGCTTTGTTTCTATTTCCATCCATTCCACCTTCTGGTAGAGACGCCATCTTTATTTCAATTCCATTCAACGTCTCTTAGATGGATGTAGCTTTTATTTTTTATTTATTTAAGCAAAGATTAGCATTTGGTAATTATATGATTCGTAAAAAAGTCAATTTAATAGTCTCTGAGGAATAACAGTTAAGCCTCATTTCATTCTTTACAAGCGTGCATCTGGGTTTCTTTTACGCTGCTCGTGCTACAATCAATCCTATTTTAACCAGCAATGTTGATGAAATGATGCTTTATCATGATCTAGTTCATTTGAAGCGATGTGTACTGAAGGAGCAATACTCAAGTTTTACAATGAATTTGGAATAAAAGAGAAAGAAAATAAAACTTTCAGGAATATTGTTAAGTAAAAAGTATAGTAGATGTAGAGATGTTTTGTATTACTGTAAACAGGTGTATTTGATTTGAGAAATCCATGTATTGATAGTGGTGTTAATTTTATAGCCCGAAATTCATCCTTCAATGAAATTTGAATAGAGAACTGTTATCTGAAATAATGTATAAGTGAAAAGAAAGCAATGTATTTGGTACTTAAATAAGGTATAATTGTTCGCCAATCTTCGAGAATCTCGCATGGTAAGATCCAGACATAGTATTTTAGGAAGATAATGCATAGTTTACACGTACTTATCACTCAAAAATAAAATAACAATAAAAATATATATTTAAACTTTAATGAGTGGTAGGGCACACTAAACCAAACATTTACATTGTCAAACAAATTATGCCTGCAACTGTCGCGTTTTCACGGTAGACAGCGCATTGTGCACATTAAACACTTCCTCATAAGTAAACAATGCTTCATCTGTGAAGAACACATGTGCTGGAAAATCAGGTTGGACTGAACTCGGCAGAAGTCTGCGCGGCGAGGATAACCTCAGCATTCAATGCGTGAATTCTCTGTAAATGGAATGGGTGTAATTGCTTCTGGTGCAAAATTCCGCAGGCGATAGGTTCCTTCACATTTTTCCTACACCTCTAGTGTTTTTGTTGGTACGATCCTCAACCTGTCGTAGAATGGAAATGCAACAACTGCGGACATACATTGTTTGTTTTAGTGTACCACCCTTAACAATTGTTCTATGAATTATAAACACCCTGTATAAATCAATGTTTATTTACTGAAACAGACTTTTTAGATTTAAATAGACGTTTCTATTTCACTAACTGTAGATGTCCTCTTTTTTTTTTATTTTTACATATGTTACATAAGTTAAAAGGCAGTTTTACTCAAAATTATTTATAATCACTGCTTCACTGACTTCAATGAGAGCAAGATTTATTTTTAGCGTTTATTTCAATTTAAGTTCAAACGAAGAAAAAAATACTTTTGTTATTAAAAACAAAACAGAAAAAATATTACAGCAATGAATCTTTTTTTATATTGAATCAATGAACTGAATTATACATTTCTTAAAAGCTAGAATGCAGTAAACAGTCAACCAATGAAAAGATTTGAAACAAAAGAGAACCATTTGAACCACGGGGGGGGGGGGTCCAAATTGCTGCGCAGTAGACAACGCTGTACAGTAGAACCTCATTATAACGGACTAATAGGGGCTGAAGGTTGTCCCTTTTAATGAAAGTCCGGTTTATAGCAAATAATTCTTATAGGGGTGTAATGCAGCAGGGTGTAAATCAATGAAAGTACAATAGTTAGCTATAAAAAGTGTTTTTTATATAAAAAATAACAAAACAGCCTTCAACTTAGTAGGTTGAATTGAAAAAGATGTGTACGTATACACTGCATTAATCTTTAGAACAAGAAGGTCCTGGTTCATGTTGATTGCTACATTCTGTGGTTTGAAAAAAATAATTTATTTTTTGCTGGGTTTGTTCGATCGATGTTTAATCGCTTGCTTGGAAATGTAAAACTCGTCAGATAAAAATTAGCATCCTTTATTATTATTACAAATTTTTTAAAACTGCCCGTTATAAGCGACGTCCGTTATAATAGAGTCCGTTATAATGAGGTTCTACTGTATTTTCTATTTGAGCATGACGTCAAATGGTTCCAACTTGGAAATTGTCTTCTATTCAAATAATGACTAGAGTTTGTCTTTTTTTCAAAAATATTTCAAAAATTAGCGAAATAATATTTGAAATATTAAATTTATATGCAGTCTCATACCAAAATAAATAAATAAATCGAAAAAAGGAACTTTTCATAGAAGTACTTTTCAAAGAAATTCTGAGACAGAAATTATAAATTTCATTATTATTTTCATCAAATATTACAAAATAAAATTACTTTTTAACCATATTGACTTCGTTTTCAATAAAGACCAATGAAAATTAAAGAAATGTAATTTTAGCAAAGAAATTGAAAGAAAATAAAACAAAACTATGTCCATAATAGTTCATAAATCAAGAAAAAATCACAACTGGACTGTAAATATGCCTTCGCATACTGTGCTAACATCAACGGGAATCCTGAACTGCTGTTTCATCCGTATTAGGATTCATCAGAAGAATTTACCCTTGATGTTTGGCTCAGACTGCGCGGAAGCTAAAGAAAACGTTGATGAAATTCGTGATTTTTTTTGTTTTTTGTTTATGTTTTTCTTTTTTTGTTATTTTATAGAAATAAGTGATGTTTTACCTATGTTATAATAAATTGCTCATTTAAATGGTGAAAGTTACAAACAAACATTAAAATTATGTTAAAAATATTCATAAATTAATTTCTTTGTTGTAAATATGTTTAACATAATTTTAAGTTCATTTCACCATTTAAAAAAAATTGTTATTTTGTAATATTTACTAATTGGTTAAATAATAAAAATGATATTCTGTCTGTGAACTTTTAAAGATTTTTGTTTTATGAGTTCTTCTCCGATATTTTATACACACTTTAATTTATGTCAATCTTGGAAAAAAAAAGTGTAGGGCTCAGAACCTGTGTTATTTTCATCAGTTTCATTTAGTTGATTTTTGAATGAATAATCCCTGCATTTTCATTGAAAAAGAGTTTAGGTAATTTACATGCTTTAAACAACTTTGAATTTCCGAACAGTGAAAACCTTTTCTTAATTAGATATGATATTTTGTCAATGAAATCTTTCTCTTTTAAATACATGAAAATTTATAAAGATATTTTTAAGGAAAGTAAATTTGTGTTACCGTTAGAGATTAAAAGAAAATGAAAATTCGTTTTATCTTAATATATTTTTTTCCAGTTGTTTTCTAAATTATCGTAAAAAAATTGACAAAAAATAATATTTATATCGGGAGAAAATTTAAATACTTCTAACTTTGAATTTGAGTTAGAAATAGTTATTGAGTAATATACTAAAATCAGAGTCATCTGCAATTCAACCTTTCATCCAGGTGACGTCATTGCGTTAGCCAATAGAAACCTTTTCGCTGCGGAGCCAACCTTCTATCTTAAATAACCTTGAAAGCATCTTGCATCTGTTAAAAATCGTAAATAAGTTTTTCCTTTTTTGAAATATAAGCATTTCTATTCCAACTGCTAGAAAGATACATGATGCTCATAAAGCCACTTTGTCTGTCTGTTTGCTCTGATGACTTCATGAAACGTAATTTGCACATATACTGTAGAGCAGGGGTGCTCAGACTTGTAGTGTCTGCGATCGACCACGAAATATTCAGGGGACAAGCGATCGACAGCCGACTATTAGGACTAAGCAAAGGCGTAGCTACGAAAGAAAAAACATGTATAATAAGAGAAATGCTTTTATTGCACACTTAGAGATATATATGATAAGTTACGTAGCTAATTATTTAATTGTAATTTGTTTTAAATTACTAATTTTGACTGGATGTTGATGCATGACACTGCAAATCATCCACGTGCTTTCCAAAGGATGCCACATAACTACTGAGCGCCAACCACAAGCATGATAACAAGTGTTCATCAGTAAGCCGATTGCGATATTTTGATTTAATTATTTTCATTTCTGAAAATGCCGATTCGCACAAGTAAGTTGATCCGAACAATCCTGTTAACTGAAGAGCTATTTGTTTCAAACATGTATCTATTGTCTTCGGGTATCAAAGACCAAAATTTGGTATCCGTTGCTCTGGCTTTGAGATGTATATCTGACATTATCTGCAATAAGTTACCCCATTTTGGACAGAAGAGATCGCCATATTGAAAGTGTTTGATATTTCAGTAGCAGATTTTTCAACGTCTTCACAAGAAAATGGATAAGTCATGAAAGTTTTGTAAGCAGAACGGTAAGGGCTACTCATCGTATACAGGTACTGCTCACTTTTCGACCGAGTTCCGTTTCTAAACTGTCAGTTTATCGAAATCAGAGAAACGTATTTCAAACTCACTCAGAATGCTTTTTAGCTCTGTCTCGTAATTATCATAATTTAAGTGAGAACTTGCTCTTGCTGCCAAAGCTGGAAAATTTATGAGATTCTTTTTGTTCAGTTGAATAACTTCAATTAGTTTTTAAAAGAGCTTATTGCGCTAATCATATCAATAATGGTTTGATTTTTATCCTGTAGCTCCAAGTTAATGATATTCAAATGATTTGTCACATCTGATAAGAAATAAATGACAGAGCCACTTTTCTTTTTGAAGTATCTCAGTGTCGTCACCTTGTTCATCCAGAAAAGAAATAATTTCAAGTAGTAATTCCTGGAACCTTTTTATAAATTTTCTGCTGCTCAACCACCTCACTTCTGTATAAAGAAGTAAATCAGTGTGCTCAACAGACTCGCTAGCTTCCAATTGCACTTTGAAGAGGCGACTTCGGAAGCCTTCGCGCACGGATGTAATTCACGATCTTTGTGGCAATGTCCATGACATCTTTCATATTTAATATTTTTGAACATAAAACTTGCGGTTGAATGATGCAATGGAATGTAAAAAACGATGACAAGTCATCATTAGCTCGACACAATGCAACAAACCCATTTTTATTGCCATTCATGGATGGTGCTCCATCTGTTGTAATGCACACGAATTTGCAAATCGGTAGCACATATTTTTTTAACAAAATTCAGAAAAGCCCGCAGAAGTTAAAACAAACAATAAAAACTCGCCGAAAGAACAAATGGCAAGAAAATTCATGTTCCGACATATTCTCATATAGGCCCGTACACCGAGAGCTGGTTGTGTACTGATGACTGCTCTTGGCTGATGATCGCCATATTAGTGTCAAACAGCTGTACCAGGATATCTCCGTTTTATTTTTGAAGTCACTCAACAATACATCTGCCGCTTCAATAAATGCTTCTTTCACTATCATTCCATCTTCGAAAGGTTTCTTGTGTTTTGCCATTAGATAGGAAATTTTAAAAGACGCAATTGTTGCAGCTACTGATTTTTTGGCTGGTCTAGTGAACATGGATTGCTCTGCTTTCAAACTACTTTTCAAATCTTGAAGTTTTCGTCTTCTTAACTCACTCTTTGGCGGAAAATCATTTTCATAGTTGTTATGCACGGTTGTATAATGCCTTTCTCAGTTCCCGCGTTTAGACAATGCCACCGAACCCCGACAAACAAGGGAAGCGCACTTATCTGTTGCCATAACACACAAGAATTCGTCCTCCCAATCACTATTAAAATGATAGTTTTACTTTTTTTCGCCGCAATCATTTTATGTTGTAAATTTTACGTACAAGTATTTTAATCACTTAGTAATAATGAATGAGATAATGCTGTGTTTGTTTTATTTATCGATAAATAATTTTAGAAGAATCTGATACTGAAGCAGCTGCACATTTTAAAGAGTCTTTTTCAAAAAAACATTGATAAGAGGGTTGCAAAAAAACCAAAGTCTACAACGCAGACGAAACTGGTCTGTATTAAAAGAAAATGCCAACAAATTCCCTAGTTTCTAAGAATGAAATGTCAGCAACTGGTTTTCAGACAAACAAATTACTCATAACTGCTATGGTATGCGGAAATGTTACTGAAACAATTTTTTCGTAAATGACCGGCTATCCGAAATATCCGTTATCCGAACCCTCCCCCCACCCCCCCGTGAAGCATTGTTTCGGATAATCGATGCTCTACTGTAACAATTACAACCAATCTAATTTTTATATTTACAATTCAAATGAGTTTCTTGTCAGTAAATTACTGCTAAAAAATTACAAAGATTCCTACAACCGAAACATTCGAAATTATTACCATGGAAATGCATTTGTTTGTGATTAAATATCATTAAAACTATTTGAATGTAAAGCTGTTTCAGTAATTTAATGCGAATTTCCTTACTTTTCTCAGAAAGGGAAGTTTTCTGTTTATTTTCAACAGATCTTTTTAATTACAAAGAAATATAAGATTTCTGCTGTTTAAAAGTTCACTAATTAATATTTTTAAACAAAAAAAATCATTTTGAAAAAAAGTATGCTTTAAATCTTTTGAGGAACTTCTCGTTGGTCACGTGCAAATCCCATACACGTTGTAGAAGTAACTATTAGATCTAAAATCTTTCTGAAGGAACCTTCGCCTAATCTCATACACAGGGGTCGCAGTGTAATCTGTTAGTGAGTTACTTCTTAGATAGATTATGATATTTATTAGAAATTATATTGATTATTCCCCATTACAAAAGGATTGAAAACTAACAACCAAATATTCTTAAGATATTAAAGCTTTTATTTTGGAAACACATTCGGGTTCTACATGAATATAAAAGTATTTGGCCTGAAATAGATTTCAGTAAAATATATTCTTGAATCCTCTAGTGTCTCAAAATTTATTTGAACATACACAAACACATAGAAATTGATTTCCTACATAATTATGCTAAAAATGTTATAGCCTAAAGCAATTTTGAATCAGGGGAAGGGAATTCCTTTATCCTATTCTGAACTGCAATGTCTGAATAACTCAAACATTATTTTTATTCCGATATACTACAGTAATATTAATCAAGTACTTCAGACTATTGAACGTAAGATATCTAATTATTTTAGTATTCTACAAATTGACGCTAAGTTGAGGATTGTCAGTTAAATAAGTATTTTTATAACATTAAGACTATATAATAGTCATAATGTTAAATATCTTCAAATTAAAAGATCGGCTATAACATAATGAAGTTATAAATTATTAATTTTTTTCATGTTTATTTATTTTATTTACATATGAATCCCTTACATCGAATATTATCATAAGAATGAAAGCTGTAGATGAAAAATTTAGGTTATCAACGTTTATATAATATTAATAAAATAATAAAATTATTGTGAAATCATAATATTCTACCTCACCTTCAAGATGTCATGTTTAAGCCTACACTCTTGGGCACGTGAGTTTCATCAAATCGCATTTGTATGTGTATGACAGATTTTGTGTAGGATGCTTCGATTGATTGATTATGAAATAACCAAAAATGCGATTAGGTATCAAATACTCAAATACATAAAATACATAAGAAGTTGGATAAGAAGCGTTCGCCGGTCATCCGCCAAACCCACAGGCTTCCATCGGATTGCCAGATTTTCCACTCCTCCACAGTCCAATGGCGGTGAGCTCTGCACCATTGTAACCGACACTTCGCATTGACGAAGGTAAATGTTCGGCTTGTGAGCGACCTCACGGCGGTGGAAACCCAAGTAGTTCAGTTCTCGGCGAACAGTTCTGCTGCTAGCGACAAGGCCCGACGCATGTTGGAACTCTGTCGTCATCACTACCAACGGAGACTTCCGATTTTGCTTCCCTACTCTCTTCAGGCTTCGACGGTTACGGTCAGTCAGTTTTCTCGGTCTACGACTGTGTGCAGCTGTCGTTTCAGTGCCTTGACGTCTCCATTGATTATTCCCTATTACAAAAGGATTGAAAACAAACAACGAAATATTATCAGGACATTAAAGCTTTTATTTGGAAACACATATGAGTGCTACAGAATAAATATATTTGACGTTAAACAGATTTCAGTGAAAAACTGCCTTCGACAATATAACAAAGTTTCAAGATGAATCTTCCAGAGTGTCAAATTTTATTTGAACACACACATACAAATTGATTTCCTACCTAATTTTGCGAAAAATGATATAAAGCAATTTTGAATCACAGGAAGCGAATTCCCTTATCCTATTCTGAACTCTGTGTCTCAATAACTCAAACATTGTTTTTATTCTGATATATTTTAGTAATATTGAGTAAATACTTCAGACTAGACAACATAAGAAACCTAATCATTTTAGTTCAAATGGACTGCCAGCTTGAGAATTAGTGTTTATTTTTGGTATTTTTAATTATGTCAATAACGTCTGATATTTCATCTGTCACCCATTGCTGTTTATATTTTATATTAGTTTTATTATAAGGGATTGAACTATTTGTATTATGGGATTTTCTAATTATATGTTTGTCTTTTCTTCCACGCCATTTTTTCTTTAATTGATTATTAATTTTGTGTGGATCAAAGGAATAAGCCGGCACACCTGATTAAATTAAACTCAATTTAATAACTAAATAAAATATAGTACAACCCGGTTTCGGTTACATTCTAACCATCTTCAAGTACATGGAAGTGACAAGTTGTGGAAGTATTTATACAAAATGGCTATGATGGAAATTTTCTTGCGGAAGTAATTAGCATACGATGACGTCTTGAATGGCTCAGCTCCACCTAGAGGGATTAGGCTGAAGTTCCTTGTGTCAATAAGTTGATTATTAATTTTGTTAGGATTCGTATTGTAATATTTGATAAGTTTTTCAAGGAGTTATTTCGTATATCGGGCAGATTTCTCTTCGTTAATTTTATAGAAAGAAGTGGTTTTTGTTTCTGTATTTGATTCTCTATCTGGTTTTACGTTTTGCTTCAGTTGTAACAGTATCATGTAATGATCAGATATATCATTCTGTATAACGTTTCCAATAAAATAACTACCTTAGCTTTAGCAAAGCCATGGTCAATGTATGCTTTTGAGGTTTGTACATTTGTCCTAATATCCCTTGTGAGTTTGTTAATAGAATATCTTTAGCCAAAAGTATGATAAATCCCTATGTATCCCTGAACACGAGGATTTATTGTATCATCAATTTGTCACGTGTTGTTTCAGGGCGCTCGCCATCTGATGCATCCCTAAGCAAACCACGACTACGGGACAAGGGGGGAGAAGGTAAATAAGGGAGTGAATGTGGAGATTGGACGGGGAAAGAAAGGGAGGTGCCGTGGAAAGCCAGCCTAGCGACGGGGGGGATTAATCAGAAGGCCCGCGCCTCTCAGTTAAAGAATAGTGAGGCTAAGACAGGAGTAAGATATACAAGAAAAGATTTTATTAAATGATAAGAAAGATAAATGATTACAAGTGCTATTTACAACCGGTTATAGGGTCCGTTTAACTGTCCAAGACTCGGGAGCTCGGGGTATGCCGTGCGTCGGAGTGGGAACTGCCAGCAGGTCCGCTGAACTCTTGTGGTCGGGCCGTCGAGGGGGTATCTGGCAGCCTCTATGATTCCCGTGGGTTCTTCCGGACGGAACGATTCAGGATTCGGGCGCTATGGGGAATCCTGATGATGATCGCTGTGAGCCGCTGCTTTCCAGCGGCCGGGCGTTGAAGGTCAGGCGGCGAGAGATCAATGACGGTCGGGTATCTTGCGAAGCCGTTTCTTAGACTTCTTCCGTAATGGCGCAGCCTGCATATCTCTGCGTAGTGTCGAGGGGTTCGCCGACTTCAATCGGTGGAAGCCGGCAAAATGAAAACACTGAAGGCGGATACGGTAGCTGCTATCGGTACCGCATTCCGCGGGACTTGGGCCGTATCTTTGCAGCTGTCATCCGCTATCGTCGGCGTCCGGTCAAAGGCTAGTCGTCGGCAATTGTGGAGGCGGGCAGGCATTTCGGCGATCTGGCTCGCTGACCGCCAGAGCCTGGTCGCCTGCCGTTGCAGCTCGCCTCCTCAGGAACCCCACCCTTCCTCTCAGGGACCGACGTATATACTCGTGGGAGGGGTGGCGAAGCATTTCCTTCCCTCTATCGCTTCTGGCACACCTCTGTTTGTCTGTCGGCAGTTCCTTTGTTTTCCCCCTGTTGACAGAAAAACACATAACAAAAAAGGGAGAAAGTTGGAGAAAGCTTTTAAGGTAAACAATAGGCTTCATGGCCTGATAGCCTTTGTGGACCGTTACGAAAAGCTTTCTCGAGCCATTCCCGAAGTCATTAAAACAGGCACAATAGCTTCAAGGCGCCAGTTTGTCGGCAGTTAAAGCAGGGAACCCTATGAATACCGGCATTAGTTTTAGGTTAAGATATTGGAATTAGAAAAATTATAAAGAAAGGTGAAAATATATAATAGAAATATTATACAAAAGGAAAGGAGATGAGGGGATAAAAGCGTAGCGCGGGTAACGAGCAGCGTTCGTTACAAATTATATGAATGTTTATATTTCCCACTACAAGAATTGCATAATTTTTTGCATAAGTTACAAATAAAAGAAAACTGAATGAGAAAGAAGAGCAGCACATGAGTAAATAAATGCCTTTCTGATTCGATTATGGAAAGGAATTAGGAACGGCCGTTTCGTTATTTACTCGTGTGCTGCTCTAGTTTCTCATTTTGTTTTGTTTTTTAAATTTCTTCAGCATCTTAAATTCATTCCAAGATTACAAATAAGATAGCGTCGTCCTATTGTGGAAAACCATGTAAGTCAAAATTTCAAAAACTTTTTTATTGCAGTTTTAGATGGAAAATATTGTATGTCATCTATGTTTAATGAAAAGTTGGTAAAACTGAGAGTTTAAGCGCTCAAGTGGTGAAAAAAGAAACCACGTAAATCAACGTTTACATTGAAAACCACGGATATCACATACTTACTGTGGAGAATTTTGAATGGTCAAAATTATATTTATTATTTGATTCCTTGCTTCGAAGTAATTTCCTTATCATTAGATTAAAATATTTTTTTTCTGTGCTGCAATATAATTTTAATAATTCAAATGAGTGAATTAGTGTATTCAAGAAAAATAAATTAAGTAGACATGTGATTGATTGAGAATGAATGTGAACTGAAACGAGAGTATTGTGTGTGATTGACAGTTCGGGATGTGTGTGCACCGTGAATGGACGTAAGGTAAAGGTCTCGTGTTGAGGCGAGATGTCCAGTGAAGCCTTGCTAGTGAAGCAACATTCAGGGGAAGCTAAAACGCTACGTGCGCCGATTGGAGGAACAGCCTCATTGAAAGCTAGGGGATTCAACGCAGTGTTTGAACAGTTAATATCATCTCAAATTGTAAGTTAAACTTTTCAATTATATTTTCCTTGAAAAGAACGGTAAGTGTTGAAGGAAATTTGCCGATATTCAACGTTTTGGAGAAAAGGAAAATGTCGTGGTCACATGACAATTATTTGGAAGGTTGCCAAGTGAATTTGTGGAAGAGTTCTCAAGTCAAGAAATTAATTAACTGTGCATATTATTATTTTCAAGTTTAAGAAGTTAAAGAAGTGAAATTAGAAGAAATAATTCAAAGAATTATTTAATAGTTAAAGAATTAGTATTTAAATTTCAAAGGTGCTTCGAGATTCTGAATTTTGCAGTGAACATTATATAGTGAATTTATTACATTACCGATTTGAATTAGTGCGACGGATTTAATTAATACAATTATTAATTACAGTGATTTATAGAATCTTAGATTCTCATGTGCATATATGGAATTATAGTGATTAGTGAATTAAAAGTGTCACATGTTTATAGCTAAGATTAACAGTAGGCCTACTTAGAAAACTAAAGTGCACCAAGTTAGTGCGACTTCAGTATTACTAGTTTAGTTCACAAGTGAATATTATTGTGAATTATTAAAGCAGTGAATATTCAAATGTTAGTGCAGTGTAATATTTTAATATGCTTTCAAGTGATAAAGCTGTCCCAAAAGAAAATTAACTAATAATAAAAAAAACCTGATTAATGGGAATAAGGCGAACCCCTTTGTGCCATTGCCATATTTTGGGTTACCAAAATGTTAATTTGAGGTCCCAAAATAAACTGTTTTGTATCACCACAATTTTTTCCCTGTTGTTCCAGCATGGTATCTAGATGCCATAAATAGTGCTGCCAAGACAGGAAATGGCTGAGAAAATACTAAATTAATTATTTGAAATTTGGTCGGGTGATAGACATTTGACAGGCACATTGCGGATGTTACCAGTATTTGACATACACATAAACTTTAAGCAACTGGTGAATTAATAAAAAATGAACAAATATCTAATAATTGTAATTAGTTGTATGACATTGATCAGATTCTACTACAATGAGCAAAATTTTCATGTCAAAATTTTGAAAACAACTGGCAATTCAAGTCAAGCGGCCATCTTGGTTCGGACGTTACAAGCATTTGACACATGGTTTTCATCAAAAAACAGGTTTCACAAATATAGTTAAAAAGGTGCTTTCTACAGCAAAACCTTCTTTAGAGCTTAAACATCTTAATTAATACTAAAAACGAATTTAAATTTGGATTAGTGATTGTTTAACAGAAACCAATCTCTGAATGTCGGACGTTACAGATTTTGACAAAAAAGAAATTTCCCGTTTCAACGTAGGCTTAAATTAAGAATTGTAGCACCCTCTTAAGCTACGAAATTTGCACAACTAAATAAAACAATAGACAGCCCAATAAGCCTAATTTTGATCATTAAACACTGCAAAAAGTATAGTATAAGATTGATTGTTTCGGACGTTACATTTTGACATACACAAAACTCAATTCAAGTCGGATTTTTGAAAGGAAGATGTGTGTTTTTGCAGTCAGTCAGATATCTCCCTTTGATGGGAATTGTTGGAACTAACTTCAAACTTGATTTCACAATTTATTCCGATCAAAAGCGCTAGCAGAAGTGGAGCTTTACTAATTCAATGACAGCGTTGTTTGCTCAGTTAACATTGCGGCTGTCAAAATTAAGTACTTTTTGCTAGTTTTATAGTTAAAATTAGTCACATAAACCATTTTTTTAATGGTTTTTATTGCTTTTCTTGTTTATTTGAATATTTTAAGACTAGGTAATACACGGTTGTTTTTGTTTAGGTTGTAATAATGAAACTTGAGACTTTTAAAAAACCCAGTTTCTAAACTCCCCAGAATATGGCAATGGCACCTTTACAATTGGCGGGAAAAATATAATAAAAAGATAAACTTTACGAGGATCGGATTAAGATTAGCACTCTGCTACCATTCCGCTTTGAATAGGATAACGGACGACTTGAAAGGGTTAAGTAAACTAAAGGATAAATAAACAAAGGGAGTCGCTAAGCTTAAGAAATAAACAAAATCTTTAATTGCAATGAATAAGTAAAAGCAATTAAATAGAAGTCGTCTTCGGTTAAAAAAAACATATATCACTTTCATCTACTCACAAAGTACATAAAAGCATGATAATAGACTTAATGAATCAATAATTAATGCATAGAATTACGGAGAGTGTCTTTTCTCCGACAACTATTAAACAAAGTAGTGATCAAATTAACGATCTGGTTAATTAAGAAAATTATTTTAAAAAAATGTTCTTTCAGTCTGATAAAGTCTTTTATAAAACAAACCATAGTCTAATAAACTAAAGGAAACAAAACAGTTAAGTTTAGCATAGTTCGTGTGTGTGTGTAGATTGAGGCGTTCTTTTACTAAAAGTGTAACTTACGATAGTTCAAGTTGCACGTAACACACCTTGGAATCCACTGTTCACTTTCACAATCATAAGCGAATTCACACTGTTCGAATTGTTCATGATCCACAAATATCTTGCAGGCAAGGCACATCGAAGCACATTGATGAGTATACAATACTGTCGAGGCGTTGATCCGGAGAAATCAGCGGTCGAGGAGCCTCGTCACTCCCTGAGAGAGCTGTTTCGGAGACCGGTGAGCTCTCGTGGCGGGCTGTTTCACGAGAACGCCGACCTCTGCCCGGGGTCTTGCTCACCGAATCAGTATGATTTATTCCTGCCGTCTTCCTAGCACTTGAGTTATCAGATCGCACAGCTGAGTTGACGCAAGGCGGATTAGCAGTGTTTCCCAGGCAGGCTCGCTGTCAAACTGCTCAGCCTGAGTCGAACGGCTTCGGCGACGGACGAACACTTCGTGCGGAGGTGAAAGTTCGGTCAGTTATTGTAACAGAAAATGTGCATAATATTCGATGCTCACACACACTGCTAACACTTAGAAATAAAATAAATGCAGAAATACTAAGTATAAAAGATAAAAATAAAACTAAATCGCACTTTCAAATCGGAGATTACATTCTTACATCTGTTGGCTAGCAACTCCGAAACCAAAATCTATCTAAAAATAGAAAATTCTCCAAAACTCCAAACATTTCCACCAATCAACTTGCAGCGCGGGAAAGGGGAAACAATATTACTAAACAATAAATGGATTAAGGGAGACTGAACGAATTCGTGGGAAAAACAAAGATAACAGAGATACAAAGTAACTAAAGCAGGAAACAAATTTTTTTCTCACAAAAAAACAAAGAAAATAATAAAACAACGAATTTTTACCCTAATGAAACGAATTAGACGAAGGAAAAGAGAAGAAAAATAAAAAAGAAAAATGGCACGTTTTTGAAGGGAAAAAAAAAATACAGGATTAAAAAAAAAAAAAGTGACAAAGCATAAGTGGAACTAAAAAGATACATTACAGATGTGTATTAGACCAGCAAGAGCATTGTTTAATTATGCGAACAACTGTGTTTAAACAATGTGCAGATTATTTCCGCATGACTGTCATTTCAGTTAATGAACTTTATTTCAAGGAATGAACAATTCAGAATACAATACACTAGAAGCGTGCAACTGATATATGTACATAGTTGTAAATAAAATAAAAAAAAAATACAGCTCTGCATCCATTTAATTAAATATACCCCTTTCCACTTACTAAGAGTGAATTCCTTGAAAATCAATTAATTTTGTGGAATTATTCTACTTTTATGAAACACCAGTTGTTTTATGTTCAAACAATTAAACGCCATTACTTAGAAAGTAATAGTTTTTGATGACTACTACAAAATTTGAGTTTTTTGACTTACATGGTTTTCACAATAGGACGACGATAGTTTAAAATATTTTGCAATTAAGTTAAGAAATCTTTTTTATTAATATTGGGTTTGTTTGAAAATAGCTAATAAAGTTATTTCAAAATCATTTCTGTTATTATTTACAGTGCATGTTAAATTTTTACGGGTAATTGTATCAGTATTCATTTATTTATAACATACGTTTTTTCATAGTAAGCCAATAAACCACCATCTTTTTTGTTTTTTCGTACTTTATAAATCATATTAAAACCTGTAAGTTGATAAGAGTTCTGGTTCTCCTAAATTTACATTAATTTCAACAAGTATTACAATATCAACATTGTTAATGATGTTTTGTATATCCAGTTTTAGATAATCAAAATTTTTCCTTAAACTTCTAATATCAATTTAAACTTTTATTTTTATTTGATATTCAATACTGGAAAGTCACGAGAATTACCAAAAGATTACGTCAACATTGTTATGAATAACTAAGTGAGAAGAGAGCGATTCTAAATTACAAAATTAAAAATTAATTAACATATAAGTATTTTTTTTTTTCAATTCATTTTCAATTCCTTACAAAATATATATACTTTCTTAAATTGTAACTAATCAATATATATCTTAATTCTTTGCTTAACTGGTGGCTTTCTAAGATAATTGTAAAAGATTTTTCTTAGATTTTTGAAAATATTATTTTTGCCCTCTAAAACATTTCTGTGCTTGATTCAAATTTTTATAAACATCTAGAATTTTTCAATTTAAAAAATAATACTTCATGCGTAAAATAAAAGGGAAAATTGCAAAAATATTTTCGAACGTTCTTAAATAATTCTTTTTGACGTAAAGTTTCCATCGAATTTTCAAAATGAAAATAAAAACAGTGGAAGGTCATTTGTGTTATCAAGAATGTACTGAAACTATCTCGCCAGAAATGACTGCGTTAGCTGCGCATACTGCCAATGTATACAATATAAATAATTTTTACTTGTCTGCAATATCAGAATTACGAAGTAATTTGGAAAGTTACATCCAAATAACAAAATCACTTTAAAATGCTGTTGAGTTATTACCAAAGAGAAAAATAATTTCTTCAATAAATCTTTGAATAAATACGGAAAATTGAATTTTCTTTTATCACGTCCTAAATTCTCAGATTCTTTAGGAATCATCTTATTTTTTTTCTATCTTTTACAGTTAATTTATTTATATTTCGAGTCAGGGGCGTATAATGGATTTTATTTTATTTATAATGGTAAACATTTCTTCAAAACCAATTTCTATTCTCAAATTATAGATTGGGGTATTCCAAATTAATCCTAAAAGAATTTTGATATATACAGTAAAACCCCGTTATTACGCTCCCGCTTATAGCACTATCCCGTTCTTTGCGCTCCTTTCCTACGGTCCCTGGAATTTTCTACATAACTCTGTATACTTTTACCCTCTTATAACGCTTCAAATCCCGCTTGTAGCGCTTTTTTTGTATCGGAAATTTTGCCTCGAAAAGAAATGTAACACTGTAAAGATTCTTTTCTTTCCCTGGTAGGAGGGAATCTTTGAACTCTTTGAAGTGCGGGTCTGTGATACAGTAAGTTAGTGCCAAATGTCGAAGCGGAAATCCCTTTCTATAAGTGAAAAATTGCAAATTCTCCGTAAGTACGACGAGAATTCTACACTGTCAAAAGGATTTTGCAGAATCTCTAGGAATTCCCTCATCCAGTCTGAGAACAATAATAAAAAATAAGAATGGAATTACCAATGCAGCGAAGGGTGGTTGCAAACGTAAAAAAAGTAAAATGTGGAAAATATGAAGATGCCGAGGAAATTCTAATTGAATCGATTCATCAGTCCCGTGATGCATCAGTGCCATTAAGTGGCCCAATCATTCAAGAAAAGGCGCGTGAAATAGCAGGCAGTGCACTAAATCTGCTCCGAAAATATATTAGTGTTGCTCCTAGTGGTGTGTCAATTGATGTTAATAGTTATTTGAACCGCATTGAAAATGTCATAATTCAGAACAGTAGCACACACACACGGCAAACCACTATCACAGATTTTTTTTAATAGGAAATATGCTCACATTTGCACTATATCTATTGCAGAATCAAGTATCTTTTCTGTAAAATGGTGTCTAAATGTTTCCCCATCTCATAAATCATTTCCCATCTATAGCGCTATCCCGCTTATTACGCTTGTAGTTCATGGTCCCTTGACTAGCGTAATAACGGGGTTTTACTGTATTTTCTTTGTACAGTATACTCACTGCAAAATTCATAAGAAGCCTTGCAGTTCCAACATTTCTGACAGCCATACGGTCTGGGATGATTTTTTCAACATATGCTTCAAAGACAATCCTCTTTACGTGAAATATATTCCCCTGAAATATACAAATAAAGGAAATACACTTAAAATAGTGCTATGATATTAAATTATTATGAATACAATAATTTAATTATTTTAAGTTTGAGTAATTTAAAAAGGTTTATTATGCTTGAAAGAATTTTTTTTTCTTTCGTTAAAGTGGAAGTGTTCTAGTTGCATAATTTAAAAATTTAAAATTTTTGGTTTCGTCACGTACGATGAAGTGACGTCAGATATAAGCTTATGACTCGAAGAGCTGTGGGACAGTCGCACAATGAGGGCGGATCGGATGAATTAGTGAGACACTAAAGGACAGTCACAGTCAGGTGATGGGACAGTCGAAGTTATAGACAGTCAAAGTGAAAGACTATGAAGCGATTGGACGGTGATATGACTGGAAGCCAATAGGAAGTAACGGAATGTTATGGCTTAGACCGGAAAGAAAAGTGTGGTCATGCTAAGAGACACATACGAATGCCGTGTTTAAAACACAACGCTTAAGAAGTCCAATCAAGTGGGAAACCCGACAGGTTCCATAAGTGGAAATAATTGTGAAACGGAAGTCTTCAATGGCAAATGAACTATAATAGAAGCATTCAAAGTGAATAGCTACAAACGAAGGTGCCGAAATTGAAGCAAGTATTCGTAAGTGAAATTAATTATTCGTCCCGAGATAATTAAATATCAGCGTTGAAGGTCGAAGTAAAACCTGAACCCTGAAATTATCGGAGATCCAAAAGTGGACTCGACCCGAATAGAAGTAATTCAGTTAACGAAAAGGCGCAATTTCAGTGAAGGCAAATACTAAAAGAAATCCCGTGGAACGGAAGGCCTGAAATATGAAATTGCAATCAGCGTAGGATATCGTTTCCAGTTTATAGAACGGAAGATAAAGAACTGAACAAAGTCTAAAATGTGGTAATAATTACCCAAGTATTATTTTGCGGAAAATAATGTTCCATTCTAGTAAATAGAACTCTAATAATTATTATTTATGAACAATCGTAAGCCAACGTATAGCTCAGCTGAAATTTATTCGTTGTCAGTGAAAG
>JAFIDM010120939.1:9208-22627 GCA_023159025.1 Thereuonema tuberculata | reverse complement strand
TTTGCTGCTTGGTGCTGATTACATATAAGGGGGTTACATATAAAGGGGATCATTTTACAACATCAGCATATAGAAAAAAAACGATGCCCTTATAACCATTAATTTTTGCTGCTTGGTGCTGATTACATATAAAGGGGTTACATATAAAGGGGATGATTTTATAACGTCAGCATATAGAGAAAAAAACGATGTCCTTATAACCATTAATATTTGCTGCTTTTTGCTGATTATATAAAAAGGGGTTACATATAAAGGGGATCATTTTATAACATCAGCATATAGAAAAAAAACGATGCCATTTTAACCATCAATATTTGCTGTTTTTTGCTGATTATATAAAAAGGGGTTACATATAAAGGGGATCATGTTATAACATCAGCATATAGAAAAAAAACGATGCCATTATAACCATTAATTTTAGCTGCTTGGTGCTGATTACATAAAAAGGGATTACAT
Source organism: Thereuonema tuberculata (assembly GCA_023159025.1). Classification (NCBI taxonomy): domain Eukaryota; kingdom Metazoa; phylum Arthropoda; class Chilopoda; order Scutigeromorpha; family Scutigeridae; genus Thereuonema; species Thereuonema tuberculata. The sequence continues at coordinate 22,171 of JAFIDM010120939.1, read as the reverse complement.
ATAACGGGGATCATTTTATAACATCAGCATATAGAAAAAAAACGATGTTCTTAAAATCATTAATATTTGCTGTTTGGTGCTGATTACATAAAAAGGGGTTACATATAAAGGAGATCATTTTATAACATCAGCATATAGAAAAAAACGATGCCATTATAACCATTAATTTCTGCTGCTTGGTGCTGATTACATAAAAAGGGGTTACATATAAAAGGGATCATTTTATAACATCAGCATATAGAAAAAAAAAACCAAAGCGTTATAACCATTAATTTTTGCAGCTCGGTGCCGGTTACATATAAAAGAAACTCGATTTATATGGCTATTGATAGAGCTTTAAAAATGTGTTCTAGCTATTAATCACGCGCAAAGGAACTTGAAAATATTAAAAAAAAAAATTCGAGATAATGCTTTTGCGGACAGGTTCATTGACCAATGTTTTAAGATATTTTTCAAGGGTACACAAGCCAAAATAAGAGGTGTTTAGCCTATTGACATCAAGGATAGAAATGAAAAAAGAAAAAGAAAACCCCGAAGCTTCGTTTCGCTCAAAAATGATAAAGAATTATTGAAAAGAATAAAACCCGTGCTAGCTACTGCAGACATAGGGGAAGCGTGTATGCCACAAATACTATTGGCTCATGTCTGAACAGAAAAAATATAAAGCGCCTCGGCGAGGAACGTTTTAAGTTGCATAGATCCATATATGGTATCAGATGCACCTCAAATTTGGGAAATGAGAATTTGTCTTTATGTTGGAAATTCCAAGCGTGAATTGGGAACACGAATCAAGGAGCACATCAATGCTGTAAAAAAGGGGAACGATAATTACAGCACTCCAGTGCACTGTAAAATTACAGGGCATTCGTTATTTGGAATAAGGAAATCAAAGTATTTAATAGAGTTTTATGAATGCTGTGTAATCAGAACCATGCATAGTTACAATCAGGACCTTTTCACAAAAAACGTCCTGGAATATGGCTTACAGCGCTTTTGGTTTAATAGCAGACAACAGTCGTCAATTTATTCCACTGATGAAGCAACAGCCACTAGGGCAGTTGCGGTTATAAGCATTGAAGGAAAATGTCCATTCTCTTTCGTTGATGAACCCTGAAAGGGAACATCGTTTTGTTTAAGAAGGGTGAATTATTGTTTATTTTTAACACTTTTTAAAACGTGAAAAAGGGGTCCGGTACAGTGGGACTCCGAAACGTACATCATTTTAATTGAGGCGCTTAGAATAATAACGGCAGATCCCAACAAACATTCATTCCGTGAAAAATGACATTTTCTGTTTCTTTCCAAACCTTGGAAAATTATTAACATTATAACTTTATATTTTCTAGGTCTTTCAAATAAGTAATTTGAAGTCTATATGCAAATTCTTTAACCATTGAGATTATTAATTTTTGTGATTTTGTGTTCTTTATTAGACCAAAAAATATTTAGAAGAAGAAACATAATATGAAATTACCACATCCTGTCTTTAACATCTTGAAATAATTAACCCAGCTCTATTTCCAAATCTTCACATTTTTCTTCATCATGGACACCATCATGAAGAAGATTTGTATAAAAATCATGATAGATGGGTGGTATATATTTCAGTACTTTCATCAAGTCATTGTATTTAGCTTTCTTTATCTTTCTCTTCTGTACTTCTGCTGTAACTTAAACAATGGAACCCCTTTTACCCCTTCTCCTAAAGTTAACTGTTTGATGCACATCAAGGTCAGAATAACATAAACCAAATTTAACAATCTCAGGATTATCATGATCCATAATAATGGATGTAATCTTACGTAAATGCAGAGAAGCACCATCAACATTTTTTTTCTAATTACAAAGTTTGAAGTAATATCATTGTGTATAACAAAAAAGTCCTCCTTGTTCATATTATTACTAGTGAAAGGGTTTATTACTCTTGCTGCTGCAATAATATCATACCATTGATCAGGGCTATACACCCACTGAATCTTCCTTTTCTTCTTCTCAATAACAGCAAATCCCTATCTGAAGCCATGTACGAGTGTCCTGGTATGAAAAATCTGTGTGTTATAAGAGTCAAAAACTTTCATTTTCAAAAAGTAAATCCAAAGAGCAACAATATGAAAATTTTTGTTTTGACGGCTATTTTTAGCGGACTTTCAGTAAAGCACTCCGAGTTGGGATATGAAGTTGTTACACTGAGAATGAGTTCGTTTTCACTGCGGACAAATTTTAAAGGCGGCAAATGATGGCTTTGGCATATCTCAATTCGATTGATATTTTGTCACATGAAAGGTAGATGGCATGAGTGTACAAGCATGGTTCTATCTCAATATTCGTGGTTGGTTGGTGTAAGGAAAATTATTTTATAGTTTAAAATAATTTAAAAATAATATTTAATGCTTTCATTGTAATTTTGGAAGAATGATGATTTTTAACCAATAACATCAGAGAAGAGCAATATCTGCGTTAATGGCCAAGAATCGGCACTAACGAAGTTAGTAACCATGACAATGAGTAATGCAGTTGGCTTCGCTACGGAGGAAGTAAGACTTCTAGAATCCTTCAAGCAAGGATGTGTCTCAGTAATGTTCTTCAAGTTAAAGAACGATATTAACTTATGCTATGTGTTTTAACGGCTAAAATAGATAGTTTTAGCTTACAGGATTTAACAGCGAACATTTATAATTCGAGTAGAATTAAAATAAAGAATATTCGCGAGTATTATCGTCCCAAGATGGAATTTTGCCTGAGCGACAATTTGGAGCAGGAACCAAAGGACGTAATTCTGAAGTAAGTTGGAATTCAGTATGAAACGACGCAGTAGTGCATTAGGGAATAAATGCAAAACAACGAACTCAATTTCCAAGTAAGTGAAATTATACAGCATAAAGTTCGGGATCCATTTAAATGAAGATAGTTGTGAAACATACGACGAGATTTCCAACATGACGTACGTTAAAAGTTAGAACACCTGAAGCATGCAAAAATAGCCGATCTTTAGGAAACCATGATTATAGGAATCTTTAAGTTAGATCAATAATTATTAGAATATATTTAAGTGCTACGACACTAAAATAATTATTTGTGCAAAGTAATAAGTTGCAGTTGATAAGGAAAGTAACCGCTAGAGAGACGAAATAGCATAAATGTAATAAAAGCAAATTAAGAGACTATCAAGATACAAGAAGCGATTAATCCAGTGAATAAGTAATTCTTGTGCTAGTATTAATTTCATAAATAACGAAAGTTTGATTATCGTCGTAAATCAAGGAAGTATTATTATCGAATAGTATTATTGAAGTTACGCATAGAAAAATTCAGAACACAATCGATAAGTATAAATATATATTAAAGCTATTACTAAGATTGATGGAAATAAATCAATACACAGCATTACTAAGAATGGGAGAATGAATTCAAAAAAGGATAAATATTACTAGATGAATAGCCTGATTGTGTTATTATAGTGATGAGAATTTTTAGACCCATAAATACAAGTGAAAGGCGACATTAATAGAGTGATATTCAACATTATTAGAACAGTGACTTTACTTGAAGATAGAATTTTGAAAGAACTTTCAGTGATTGCGAAGAAGAATAAAAGTGAACTTTTGAACTTTATAAATCTAATAATTTGTGTTAAGTTTATACTAAATGAAAGGTGTATACTAGAGTATTGTTTTATAAAGATTTGTTTAAATTTTATCCACTCAGTTATTTTATTTAACTCAGCACGTACTTAAATAGTTCTCTGCAAAACCAGTAAAGGATTCAAGTGCATCCTGAATAATTAGATGTAAATAATAACCACTAATATTATTATATTATATCATATTAAATGTAATTTTTTTTTAATAGTTGGGATTTGCCGTTATTATTCTGAGCGCCTCAATTGTTTCTTAATATAAAAAAAAAATATATGTAGTTTTAGATGGCTGTTTGTATTTGTAGAAGTTTTATCTCTTCGAAAATTTGCTTAGTTAATAAATGTATTGTTTTTATACAGTTATTTTTATGTGGATATATTGAAGATTAATAGTAATAGAATTTTTAAAAGAGGAGAACTACAAATAGTAATCAGCACCAAGCAGCAAAAATTAATGGTTATAAGGGCATTGTTTTTTTTTCTATATGCTGATGTTATAAAATGATCCCCTTTATTTGTAACCCCTTTATATGTAATCAGCACCAAGCAGCAAAAATTAATGGTTGTAAGGGCATCGTTTTTTTTTCTATATGTTCGTGTTATAAAATGATCCCCTTTATATGTAACCCCTTTATATGTAATCAGCACCAAGCAGAAAAAATTAATGGTTATAAGGGCATCGTTTTTTTTTCTGTATGCTGATGTTATAAAATGATCCCCTATATGTGTAATCAGCACCAAGCAGCAAAAATTAATGGGTATAAGGGCATCGTTTTTTTTCTTTATGCTGATGTTATAAAATGATACTTTTTATATGTAACCCCTTTATATGTAATCAGCACCAAGCAGCAAAAATTAATAGTTATAAGGGCATCGTTTTTTTTTCTATATACTGATGTTATAAAATGATCCCCTTTATATGTAACCCCTTTATATGTAATCAGCACTAAGCAGCAAAAATTAATGGGTATAAGGGCATCGTTTTTTTTTCTATATGCTGATGTTATAAAATGATCCTTTTTATATGTAACCCCTTTTTATGTAATCAGCACCAAGCAGCAAAAATTAATGGTTATAAGAGCATCGTTTTTTTTCTATATGCTGATGTTATAATATGATCCCCTTTATATGTAACCCCTTTTTATATAATCAGCACCAAGCAGCAAAAATTAATGGGTATAAGGGTATCGTTTTTTCTTCTATATGCTGATGTTATAAAATGATTCCCTTTATATGTAACCCCTTTTTATATAATCAGCACTAAAAATTGAAAGCAAATTGAAGCAAATTTGTAAAAAATATAAAGTGGAAATTGGTTTGAATACAAATTGGTTGAAAAATGTATTGTGTAAAAAATTTAATCAAAATGAAAAAAGTAACCAAATGGGAGTAGTATATAAAATAAATTGGGGGTGCGTGTAAGAATTTTTATGTTGGAGAAACGAACAAATCGGTCCGTCATTGCGTTCTTGAACATGTAAACAATATTTAAAACAAACAAATTGATAGGTCGGAATTGGCAGAAAAATAGCATTAAATTTGGTCACCGTACAGATAATGAGGTTAAAATTTTATATAATGAACAAAATACCATACCAAGAAAAATAATAGAAAGTTTAATGATAAGAAATTCGAAAGAAAGAAATATAAACAGGAGTGAAGGTATTGATTTAGATTTAAGTTTTATAAAATTGATGGATAATCTGTTAAATGTATCCAAGAAACAATCCTAAAGTAAAGTAATCTTTAAAGAGAAAAGTAAAGTACAGTGATACCTCGGTGCACGAACATAATCTTTGACCCTGTTCGTGAACCGAAAAGTTCGTGATCCGAATCAATTTTTCCCATTGCAATTAATGTAAATCCAAATAATACGTTTTTTATCCTAGAAATTTTTTTTTAACATGTTATGGCTTTATTTGGGAAAATAATACCGAAGGGAAATAAAAATAACAGTAATATTAGAAGAGGGCAGTTTAATTACCAAAATAAAACTAATTTTACAGTACATATACAATTTATCTTTGTAGTTGATAATTGCTGGCACACGGAGATGGAGGAAGCGGAGAGGGGGAGGAGGAAGATTACTGCTTCGAAGGAGAGGCAGTTGAGAACTGCATAAGATAACGATCCAGAGAAATTTGCCTTTTTCTTTGCTTGAGAAATTTGCGAAAATAGGTCATTACATTATCATTTGAAATTTCCACAGCTTTTTTTGAGAGCCATAATAAAGGATAAATTTAATTCAGTAAAGAAAAAACTAATATATCAACAGTTTTTGTTGGGACTCAGCTGCAACCACGCGAGCTAGGCGAACTGAGTTGCTGCTTGGGGGTGGCTGACCGCAGGATTTTGTGTGCTGCAAATCAAGTGCCCTCCATGAGCTCTGTGCATGCATGTTCGTGAACCGAAGCATCGTTCGTGAAGCGAAGCAAAATTTGTTCGCAAATGGTATTCGTAAAACGATTTGTTCGAAGACCGAGACGTTGGTGATCCGAGGTATCACTGTAATCATCCTATTAATAGGCAAAAGTGGTACGATCTTTGTAAATTTGTAGTTTTGTAAATTTATAATTTGAAATAACCAATCACAGAGCAGCGTTGGAACACGTCATGCATGACGTCACGCCCATTTTAAAGATGGCATCTCTACTATGTTCTCCACTTCACCACGAAGAATCGTGATTACATGATTACTATCAGCGTATTGAGATTTTCTTACCCACATATATGAAGTTTACACTGAAATGCATGAAGTTCATGCGTCAAAATTTATCAGAGTGTTTGTAAAACCTCGGTTTTTACATAATTTCGTCTGTGTCACCGCTCTCTCAATAATGAACGAAATAAGGAATAATGACGATGCACGTGCTCTCATTGTTGCCCAGACAGGATTATTGGTATTTGCTGTTGGACATTCGTTATTGTTATAGTTATTGTTGAAAATGGTAAATCAATTTTTTATTTTATTTTATTTTAACAAAAGTTGGCTTAGTCATTCAAATTATATGTGGGCTATTGCGGAAGTCATGGCTTTTAAAAAATGAGCTTAGAACATCTTTTTCAATCTTGTGTTTTTTTAAAATTTCAGGATATTTCAAAAATGGCACCTTTGTTTTACTTCCGTTAATATTGCCTCAATTTCGACGAATCTATTCTTTTAGGGCAGCAGGTTGCCATTATGTTTCATAATGAGAAACCGCAGTGCTGGCTCCTAAGAAAGTGGTAACTCAACTTTTTATTTTCTTTTTATTTTAATAATATTATAATATTATTTTAACAAATAAGCCGATATTCAAATTACATATGGGCTGTTTGGAAGTCATGGCTTCTAAAAAAATTAGCTTTGAACATCTTTTTCAATCTTGTGTTTTTCAAAAATGTTGAATTTGTTTTACTTCCGTGAATATTTCACGGGTCGCAACTAGTCTTTATTGATCTTTGACTCAATAATTAAGAGATATGGCTTTGTAAATCAACTTTATCATATCAAGAATAATTTTATATAATGTGATATTATTATTTATTTCAATTCTTTTTCGTGTTATCCCATTATTTTTAGTTTAAAATTAGGCTTAAAGAAGGAAAACGATGAATAATCTTTCCGAAAATTTGCATTTATTGTATTTAATATAAATACACTCATGGACAAAAAAATTAGCGCACCAAGAAGGAGTCGTCAAAATGAAACGAAAATTTACATACGTAATGACTACTTTGATATAAGTAAATGATTAGAAAATCAAAGAAAAAGGATAATTTATTTCAGAGAAAAAGGCAAAAGAACGGAGGAGTTAATACTCCGTTGGACCCCCCTCTAGCGCGAATGCACGATGCGATACGATCGGGCATTGAGTCATACAAGTTCTGTATGATGTCTTGAGACATTTCGTTCCATATTTGCTGTAACCTTGCCTCTAGTTCGTTCAAACTCGTGGGATGCCCAACTCGTCGTCCCAAATGATCCCAGATATGCTCGATTGGAGACAAATCTGGGGATCGGGCAGGCCAAGGAAGGGTAGTAACAGTGCGGAGACAGTCTTGTGACACCCTTGCCGTATGAGGCCGAGCATTGTCTTGTTGAAGAATGGCTCCTGGGAGCCGTTGCATGAGTGGCAACACATATGGTTGCAGGATTTCATGAACATACCGCTGGGCTGTCATGGTGCCACAGAACAATACTAGGGGTGACCGTGTATTGTAGGAAATAACACCCCATAACATCACACCAGCTGTGGGAGCGGTGTGTCGCTGTACAGCAAAGGCAGGATTGAAGCGTTCATCACGGGCTCTCCACACACGAACACGATTGTCATCACTGCCGAGATTGAATCTGGATTCGTCGCTAAAGACGACCTGGTTCCATTCCGCTGCAGTCCAGTTTCCTTGTGCGCGGCAAAACTCCAAACGGAGGCGTCGATGGGTGGGCGTCAAGGGCAGCACACGTAATGGGCGCCGCGATACCAACTGTCCTTCAGCCAGGCGCCTTCGTATGGTTCGAGAAGACACAGCGGTCCCTAGTGAAGGTGCTACCTGTGCCTGGATGGCGGCCAATGAAGCAGTTGGCTGTACACGTGCATTTCTGACTATGTGGCGGTCTTCTCGACGACTGGTCTGTCGAGGGCGTCCTGAGCCTGGTCTTCGTGTACATGACATCTCTCGGGTCCACTGGTCCCAACCCCTCCTCACAACACAATCAGAGCGGCCTAATTGACGAGCTACTCGCCTAGCTGACCACCCAGCTTCCATCATCCCGACGATTCTCTCTCTCTCAAACTGCGACAACTGCGTATACTGTCTTCGAACACGGCGTAATGGCATGTCTACCTCAGCTCTTCCTTTGTAAATGATTCAGCACACTCAAACAAGCTTTGGTTACCTGTTTTATACTCCACAGAGTACGATGTTCAACGCCCTCTACCGGCTATACGTAATGCGCAATCACGCTGAATTTCTAATCATTTGCATATCTCCCCGACATGTACCTTCATTGCAAGTTTCGTTACGATCCCGCAATTATTTCTTGGTGCGCTAATTTTTTTGTCCATGAGTATATCTTAATAAAGGAAGGTAGAAGATGAACTTACTTAGGTATTAGAAATTCACAGTGCGGTCACTATTTGATTTTTGTTTAAACCCTTTTTATCTACTATTTCGAGAATGTTTAAAAACACAGAGTTTCAGATTTCTTCAAAGAAATCGAGGAAATTGAGCTTTACTAAAAACGTATATCAGCAGACTTAATAGCTCTATAATATTGCTCTCTTCTTTCGGGGGTGCAAAAGTCAGTGAAAAATACCGATGAAATTTAGAAAACAATGGAGTTAAAGATCTTATTTTTGATTGCTTTCAGTTTCAAAAATTTGGAGTAGTTTTGTTTTGTTTATATGCATTTTGTTTACATTATTTTTATATGCATTGTCACGGATTATCTTTTATATGGAAATGCGAGATCGAAGTTCTGTATGTTATTTCCTGCAACATTAATTAATAGTTATGTAAATTGATACGGTATATGTATTAATGCTACATTTGACTGAATATTAAATTTTGGAGTTTTATTTTATATATTCTCCAAAAGTTTCTGTTGGAGAAGTTTAGTTTCTCTTTACACGATAAGGGATCAAACATGAAGATTAGATGTTCCTACCCTTTTAACAGTTAGCCTTGACCTGTTTTTTTTTTTTTTTTTTACTTTCATTATTTTATGGTCTAGAAAATGTCGTTTCCTGCTATATGTCGTTCTGCTACACTTAAATAACGGAAGAATCTTCTGCTAGTAATGACACAAACATGGTTATGATAAATGGAATCCGTCTTATATTGATTTAAAAATCATTAAATCTTTCTTTTTTTTTTTTTTGAATCCATTTCACGATGTTGTCACTTTAAAATGGAAGATCACATTTGAAGCATTATTACAAAGAATTCTGGGAAATTTTAGTGGTTGACTTTAATTTTGCAAAAAAAAGTAAATAAATGAATAAGTAATAAAATAAAATATACTACAAGAAGCGGTCTGAATATAATTTTTTTTTTAATTTTGAAATTTGAATTAACAATATCGTTTTGTATTTTTAATTCTTCTTTATGTTTTCATCGTAATTGCAATTCGTTAGTAGATTTATTTCTCAGTTAGGCCCCATTTTTTTCTTCTCAACTATGATGAGACATTTGTGTCAAAGAGAATCATTGAAACTTTTTCTCGAAGGAGAAAGCTTTATATGACTCAACCCAATCAATTTGAACTAATAATTAAAATACTTATAGATAAATCAAGCATTAAAACCAACAATCAAACTCAATTTTTTTTCAATTCATCACTTATGAAATCAATTCTGTAATGTAATACATTAGAAGAAGCAAATATTAAAAATTTTATAAAGATTATTGATATACAGATGAATAATGGTAGGTCAGGAGTACTAAAAAAATCATCGTGGAATAATATGTCGACAGACGCCACCAGATATTTGCTAAATGTATCTAAGGTTCAGAAATGAAAGGCAACCAGTAAGGTAGGCAACATGTTTATTAGCCCTATGTTTACAATATGACAGTTAGGTGTACACTTACAGGCTGACAGTAGATGCTCAAAGTACCTTCCACCAAGTCTCACAATGTCGATGCCCAGAGGAAGAAATCAATGCAGAACAAGTCGGTGATCGGGGTAGCCAAGCTACGGGCTGCCCCGGGTCAATTCATTGCGCTGTAAAAGTGCTGTTGAGATACTCTCTCACATCAATAATGCTGAAATGTGCGGGAACCCCGTCGTGGTGAAACCACATGCGGCGGCGAACAGATAAAGGAACATCACACTGCAGTTCCAGCAAGACCTCCTGCAGGAATATCCGATAATTCCGCCCGTCGAGTCGTGATGGCAGATGGTATTATAGAGTATAACTAATATTATTACTCAAAATTAATTATTATATATGCTTGAAATATAATCTCTTATTATTTAAAAGTGAATGATTAAATAAAGTTTGAATAATTATGACATCACCAATTAATTGGTATAAAAGTGGAGGCGCTGCCTCATTCTAGTCACTAAAAGTATGAGTAAAAAAAGTAAGGAAGAAAATTAGAATCGGAAAGTTCCATCCGAGACCACCACCAGATGTCAGAGTGGAAAGCCCAGAACGGCTAGCAACGTTATGAGCCGGCCCGAGGAAGCATAAAGCATCATGGGAGGAGAGGCATCATGTGGACAGTCTGCGACGAAGAGAGCGAAATTTGAAATGGATGGAAATGCCTTCCAAATACAAGAAAATTTGACTGGATGGCCTTCACCGAGCGTTAAGTGCGAACTTCATAGAAACTGTGAATAGAATTTACATTACTTTAGAGCGAAGGTCGATTCAAGGAAATTAATTAATCGATAATTGATTTGATATTCAGTGTGAATATTTCGATACAAAGTGTATATATTGAAGATAGTGCTTCTGATATATACTTAAGTAAAATATATATTACCTTATTATTTGAATATACTTTAGTGATATTAGTGCTTCAATTATTATTCAACCACTAAGAATTAGAGTTGACTGTTTGTGCTTCGAATTTATTGCTATTACTTATTCAAGGCAGAAGAGAATCATATTTGTCGAGTTGACAAAGTTATTATTATTAACAGTGAGAATCTATATTGCTAAAATCTTTTATTTCTCTGTCTGTGTGTCTGTCCGGCGCAGTTTTCTGTGAGAATGAAAAATAGAAATACTTTTTACAATGAAGCATCCGCGACTGGAATCGAATCTGTAACCTTCTGATTCGAAGTCAGACATCTTATCCATTAGGCTACGGGAACTATACTCTCTTCTTATAGTTTTTTTGACTAATCTGTCAAAACTGAACTGACTTTGACTGAAAAGTAACAATTGTAATAAAAAAGAAAGTCAAAAAAGAAAGAAGCAGTACTTCATTAGATAGAATACTGAGAAATCACTATTTATAACTTAAAAACCACTGAAAAGTATCAATTGGAATGAAAAAGAGAGTCAAGAAAGAAAGAAGCAGTATTTTCATTAAGTAGAATACTGAAAAATCATTATTTGTAACTCAAAAACTACTGAAAAGTATCAATTGGAATTGAATAAAAAAGAAAAAAAAAAAAAAAAGAATCACTATTTCTATTAGGTAGAATACTGAAAAATCACTACTTGTAACTCAAAAGCCACTGAAAAGTGAATCTATATTACTATTGTCCTCAAAATGAAAGATGACCGGCGGAACTTTGAACTGCGCAGCCCTTCCGGTAGCTGATCAATTATGTTTTCCTGTCACAATGGACGCCCGTCGTTGTTTTCAGTGAGAAAGACATGTTGATCACGCCAAATTAAAACTTCTCTCGACTATTTAGCGTTATTTCAATACCAGTTGCTAACAATAAGTATTTATATAAATAAATAAATATATATTATTTATAAATACAATGCTGTTTTGCAAAGTAACAAGCCTTTATCGTAATGGCGACGTCCTGTGATAAACTCATACGGAAGTGCCTGACCACAGTAATCGATGATACATGCGCAGATATCACAAAGACAGGGCGGCCATCATTCATTTTGAGGACAATATAATCTTTTATTTCTTTGTCTGTCTGGTGCAATTATTGTAATTCACAAAAATTGAAATAATTTCTATAAGTTATCTAACATGAAACCTTCTGCTCCGAAGTTAGACGTCTTAGGCAATAGACCACAAGGATTACATTCTAATGTCAATAAAAAATAAAAATATATCATAGATACATGATTCACACGCTGATTCTAAAAGCAGTCGTGGATTGAGAGAATATAGACATCAAAAATTAAAATAAAAAAAAAACTTTAAAAAAATTTTAGTTTTATTTTACTTGATGTAATTTGTATGTGTTTTTTTTAATAAATAACAAATTGTTTTCCGTTACATAGGCGAGGCTTCCAGAGCGAAGCGACGGGCAGCCGACTAGTTATCAAAACGATAATTCAATATTATATTGTGATACGTGAAGTCCGAATTATTGCAGGAAGATTTCAATTCCTAAGGAACTTTACCGTTACTTACCTGAAGAACTTTATTGACTCAATTATTGATTATTACTCTTGTTTCAATGCAAGGACTTTTACTAAATTTATATATATAGAATCATATTTCTACTAATTTTATATTTCAATAAATTATTGAAATTATATTCAAGTGTCTGTGTGGATGCTTAAAAAAAAAAAATCTCCAATGATGATGGCTCACACTGCCCAACTAATGTGCTGCCAACAGCACCGTCTAGCACATGCGGGGTGCATTTGCGGACTTACGTTCCACTATGAATACGGTTTGTTTTTGTA
>JAFIDM010120938.1:0-23404 GCA_023159025.1 Thereuonema tuberculata | reverse complement strand
AAATGAACAATCAAATCAAATCAAATAAATGAACAATCAAATCAAATAAAATAATGTTAAAATAAAATAAAATAAAATAAAATAGAAAAAAAAAGCCAATCTGTCAAACTGTCCACCCTAAAAGGAAAAAAAAACGATGTTACAGAATACACAATCAAAAATGACGTGTAAGTTGTTTACATAATTTTTTATTTCTGTCTTCCTTGTGAGCACATTAAGTGAATTAGGAATTCTTTGATTTTGAGTTAAGGGCCTAAAAAAATAATAATTCACATTATTTTTAAATATTAAAAGGAATTTTGTCGAAAAGTTTTTATTATTTATACAATAAAAAGCAAAGAAAACGTTTGCTGTGCTATGGGAAACAAATTAAATTTTATGATATTATTTATTCTTTTTCGTAAAAGATTAAGTGCAGTAATTACTACTATATAATATATTATATTACATTATATTATATTATATTGTGGGCCCGGTAGCCGAGTGGGTAAGGGCGCTTGGCTGCGGGTTGGAGGTAACGGGTTCGATTCCCGGCCTCGGCGGAGGACGGGAATTTTTCCACGCTTCTTTCTCCTCCAAACGGGCCCTAGGGTCTACCCAGCCCTCTATAGAATGGGTACCGGGTTTCTTTCCCGGGAGTTAAAGGCGGGCGACCGACGGGCAGACCCCCCGTCCTCAACTTTGCCCGTAGGTTCTGAACACTGGAGCCTACCCTCCAGCAGCATTGCGCGGTCCTCTGGGCCTCATCGCAACTTTAACTTTAACTAACTTTAATTATATTATACAGTGCAACTTGGATAATTCGAACGTCCTTAATTCGAAATCGTGGTTAATTCGAAGATTTCTCTTAGTCCCTTGAATTTCTTATTAAATCAATGTTAAAAAATCATGGATAATTCGAAGTTCAACTTCCTTAATTCGAAGTTTTTTTATAAAAAATTTCGAACCATAACGACTTTTCGACGTTTCATCGTTAAGAAATTTGACACGTGTCAACTGAAATCCCCTTCCCGCCACCGTTCGATATGTGACGCCATTCGACATGTGACGCTTCAGACGCCATTCGAGCTTCCTGCTGTCAGTGTCACCATGTCTTTCAGTAAACCATGCTTGTACAAGAATTTAACGTTCGCTGAAAAGGTCGCCGTCATTCGCGAGGTGGAAAAGGGTGTGAAGAAGAAATGCCAAATCGCCAACGAGTACGGGATATCGCCGAATTTCGTCGGTACATTGAAGGACAAACCAACCTAAGTGAAGCTGTTTTCCGTTCACTAAACATGCTTGATGATTTTGCTAACCTTAAGCGACTGAATTCTACAAAACAATCAGACATTGCACACTTTTTTTGAAAAACTATAATTTTCTATATTAAATGTAATACGTATTGTAGCTTACATAATATAAATCTTATTTTGTTTACATACATGTGGTGTTTAAGTCTTTCATACCATGATCTTTCTGAATAAATATTTATTTGTTGACAGAATAATCTTTTCAAGCATTCAGTGGATCTGAAATTAAAGTTAAAAGATGTAACTTGTTTAATTCGAAGTCTTGGATAATTCGAAGTTTTGTAGTGGTCCCTTCAGCTTCGAATTATCCAAGTTGCACTGTATTATATTAAATTATATATATTATATATTATATTATATGCAGTGTATTATCCTTAAGTGTGTCAAAAGAAAATTCTGAGCGTTCTGAAAAAGTTAATATTTAGTTAAAGTTCTAACCTAGACTAAATTCTAAAATATCAAAAAAATTGGATAAATAGAAATTTAAACTATAATCTATTTCGTTCTAATAAGATTCATAAAGTATTAATTCACAATTTAAAAATAATAATAATTCAGAGTACTTTTAAATATTAAAATGAATTTTGTCGACAGCTTTTTATTATTTACACAATAAAAAGCAATGAAAAAGTTTGCTGTGCTGTGGGATTTTTATCAGCAATGATTGCTGTGCTGTAGAACTTTGGCAATTATATAACAAGCACTGATTGACAAGCACTGTTGTACGATTTCCAAAGCTTTTCTTACCGAGGATCCCTTGACACTAAATTCGGCAACAAACCACCTTCCCAAATACTTTTTTTTTCCTTTTAAATAAATACAACAGCCTATTTAATATTCATAATATAATGAAATGTAATGTAAACCTAAAGACATATATGTGGTTTACACTACTAATAGATCTTTCAAGAAATCAGATCTTAAACCTTACCTTCTCCGAATTTCTCTTCGTATAATAATAATAATAAATGCATCTTCCACTTCTTTAAAATTTCAAGTTTAATGATTTAAAAATAACATTTGGGTGACGAATTTTCGTAAGTTTACGTATTCCTTTTCAAGCCTTTTTAGAATAATACTATCTATCGGATATCACATATTTAATTCTAAAACAATAAAAGTATCGTGTTTTCCAAAAAACAAAGTTACTTGGCGATTAAAAAAACAATATAACTGCAAGCCTATTATAGTCAATAAATTAAACAATTAAAGTCTGTATCTTTCTTATTATTTTTGGTTTTAACGAATTCAATGCCATGTTTAAATTTTGATGTTTGTTTCTATGATTGTTTCATGCCTATATCAGTTACTGTTTTTAGTATTTCTAATGTAAAAACTGTTCTATATACTGTCTACAATAGGCTTGCAATAATATTATTGCTTTTTTTAATCACTAAGTAACTTTGGTTTTTGGAAAACATGATAATTTTATTGTTTTAGAATTAAATATGTGATATCCGATGGACAATATTGTTGTAAAAACGCTTGAAAAAGAAAGAAAGTAAACTTTCAAAATTCGTCACCCAAATGTTATTTTTAAGTTATGAAACTTAAATTTTTTAAAAAAGTGGAAGTATATTTTTTTAGTCTTCTGATAAGATCAGCATTCCCGTTTTGTCTGTCCTGTGGACAAGTATCATTAAAATCTCATTAAATTATCATTAAGCACAACAATCGCAGCAATTGCGTCTTGTGTATGCGCAACAATCACATTATAATGCAGCTCTACAACAATCACAATAAATGCAACAATTGCGCCTTTTGCATTCGCAACAATCACATTTATAAATAATAAGGAAATTAAAGCAATGTCAATTATATTTTCTTATCAGAAGACGTTGCGCAGCATTGTGATTGGTTTACTACTCGCTTTCCCTACCTTGTTTTTTATTATTAAAATCAGAACTTAAATACAAGAAAATTTAAAATGCTGCATTAGAAGAAAATACCTTTACAAAAGCGGAAAGTTCAATATAAATAATTAAAAAGTCCTTTAACATATTCCTGGAATACAGAGTCGGGTTTGGACAAAGTTCAAATCATGATTATCCAGGCGATATCAGGATGAGGAAAAATTAAAATAAAGAAGGGAGTTACATGCTGAAATACATCTTAGATAATTAGTTATAAGAATCTCATTCAAACAGATCTTAATTGCTCAAACGAAATTTTTCTCCCCAGAATGATGAAATGTCCAATTTCGCTAAGACTTTCAACGGACTCCTAATGTACAATATTGATATACTATGTGTTAGACGATTAGAAAGTTGGTCAAAATAAAGATTAGAATGTATAACGTTTATGTCTGGATCCTTAATCCCAAAGATTTCAATGATTTTATTTAGAAGCCAGTCTGTCATCCGTTGTGATAATGGTAATACAGACACTTCTTTTGAAGTTTAGGGTTTTTTTTGTTTCAAATAAAGGCTTTCCATTGAGATGTTGATGCATGGTTCAAAAGGTCAAGGGATTATCTAGCATCGTGGGATTAAGACTATTCCTGAATGAAGATCAAGAGATTATAGGGTTCCTAGAATCCAGGTCTCACCTGATTGATCGTCAGCACAGGAGGACCGAAGTAAGATTGGTTCTTTGGCTCTGGAAATCCAAAACCCATGTTTCTGTTTAGTCAGTAAAGTCAGAAGTTACCTGTTAACCTGAATCTGTCCGCGATATTTTTTTACAATGTAACAATATTCTTACTGACATTTCAATAGATAATATTAAATTTGGAGATCATGGAGTTAAGGGAAAAAAAAAAAGGAATGCATTAATGTTTTGTAAATGTTTTTTTTTTTTTTTTTGAAAGCTAGTATATCAATGATTGTGAGCCTTTGGAACAGTGATACAGAAGTCGGCTTCATAACCGGCGGAAGTCGGAGATTTTTTTACGATATTTCTTCTCCGGAGGTCTCTGGGCTTCACTCAGCCTTCTGTAAAATCGGAACCGGGTTTCTTATCCATAGAAAGGTGGGTGAGAATTAGAATGACCATTCAGTCTGCAATAACCCTGATTGCCATGTAGAAAGTTGTTTTTAAGTTTGGATTAAAGTTTTACAGAGATTGCTTATATAAGATAATTTGTTACACCATCAGTAATTTTGAGAACGAATCTCGACAGAATAAATATAAGAATCTAAGTGCAATGTATTTAGTCCTAAAGCAAGATGTAAATTCCTGACGATATCGCAAAAATTATGACTAATTTTACAGAAGTAAAGATAAAGTAGTGCCTTATGTACTTTTAAATGAAATAAATAAATGAACAATAGTATGTTTCATTTAGAAAGAAATAATTAAAGTTAATGACAATTTAATTCGTTATTGTATAATGTTAAATTACTTTTAGAACAAAAGTTGCATGTGATTAAAAATAAAAGCCATTTTTTTCTGTAGCGTTTAGAATTATAAGTTAATGAAATACTGAATACTTATAGTATTTTTCAAAAACGAAGGGTTTGCCATACATGGTCATTACGTAGCGATCGATTTTGTCTGGAACAAACGTCACCAGTCATGACGTCATCACCTTGAACTCCGAGCAGTCAGTCCAAGATGGCGTCGTTTTGTGATCGCATAAGCGTGACCAAGAAAGGACAAACTTTGCGTAGCCAAGCAAGGGGAATAGTGTGGAACGTTTGTAATTCTTTCAATTTTAATTATTATTATGTATTCGTAACTGTAGAAAATACAAAAAACCAGAATGTTTTCGTAATGTTTATAAGATTCAGTTATGGATTTTAGGAATAGATGGCGCTGTTACGTCCTGGAAACATCAATCTATAAGAAAATTACGTCATCAAAAGCTCTTCTTTCATGAACTGAACTGTAGCTATGGAATATTAAAAATCATAATAACTTATATTGAAGGTTATGGTTAAAAAAAAAACAATAGCCGCCAACAATCACTTGCCGAAGCTCACATGCACGTCAACAACTGTGGTTTTCTGACACCAATTATCATGATTTTGTTTGTTTATCTAAATCTCGACTATGTTCTAGGCACCGAATAATGTATTCTGCGCAAACACAGACTTAAAATACATTCTGTTTCATTCTAACAACCCAGGTTAATGAATTATTAATTCACTTTTTAAAAATCATCTTAAAAAATATTTCAAGATATTTTAAAAGTTTCGAATAGACTTCTGAATTCATGTACGTTTTTCAAAGGATTTATTACAGCAATAAAAGGGATGAAAAAGTTTGGTGTTCCGTGGGATTTCCGCAAATATGAAAGTATGCAAGCAAACGAAAACGGTTGAGAACCACTGTCCTACAGTACCAATCAACTTTTCATACATTTTGATCGCTGCCATGGAAACTGAATTATCTAAAAATTCCTACGAACTAGGAAGGAATGAAGGACAGTTACAATAATTTTTAATTATTCACAAAGTTTTCAAAGAACATAAATTACAAATGACGTATTCCAATGTTTTAAAAAACACCGAAGGGTTAAAAATAATAAAAAAACAAAGACATGGGTGTAGGCGATTTCACTGAAACAGAGACTGTAAGGCTTACATTAGCTGAAGAAAGTAATGACAGTTGGTTTGTGTCCTAATGAACGCAGGGGAAGAACCCTCCTTCCTCCCTCATTCAATTATTTGTCGAAAAAAGGCACAGACTGGTCCTGCTGACAGACGTTTCATGAGCTTTATTACGTCACGCCGAATCTGGCGAATCGAATCCGGGCTTCCGGAAGGGTAGCAACCGTTTCCGTCACCATGGAAACTCAGAGGAAACTACTCCCGCCTAATTTCGGATGTGAAGAGAAGCTAAAGCTATAATTTCGTTGGCTTTGTTATTTTGGAAGTGAAAAAAAAGGAAACTATGACCATATTAAAACTAAAAAAAAAATTATCTCAGATAAAAAACTTTTTATATATATATATACGTACAGAAAAAAAATACTTTTTTTATAATATCTAAATTTAACATGAAAACTTACACAAGCAAGTATAAGTTGTACGAACTTTCGATTCTTTACAATGAGTGTCACAATTGATAGAAAAGTTGCCAATAGATAAAGAGTTGTTTATAAAATGAAATGTTAACATAATTGTAAAATTTAAATAAATGGTTAGAAATTTACATAAAATTTAGAAAAACAACAATTCTTTTCTCCTTGCGTCGTTACCATATCTGCTGTGAATCATTCTCTCAGATACCACTGATATATTCCCACCATTGATACGCTTCTACTGTGGAGCCAATTTCTTGTAAGAATCATTTCTAGTGGGTTATGTTTGTCTGTTCCATTTCGTAAACTCATCCGTAAACGTAAAAAACTGAAATTTGGAAATGTTTTATTTTTTTTGATCCACTGAACTTACGTGTCAAAATCAAGCAACAGCCCACGGGATAAAAGACAAGTAAGCAGACGTTTCCCATCTTGGCTCACGAGAGCGCCGAGGTGCAGATTCGCATATTTTAATGATTATCGGGACTTAGTGGAAGCTCAATGCCCGTTGGCCTTTGAACCCCGGGAAATAACCTCGTTCCCCGTGTTTACAGAATTTACATAGGGCTGGATTAACCCTAGGGCCCGTCCGGATGAGAAATAACTCGAAAATACCGGCCAATCTACGCCGGGGATTAGACCAACTCCTCCAAGTGTCCACGGACTCACAAATGATTGAAAGATAGAGCGGATAAAACTGCTTATAAAAGCATTGGAACCAAAACAATTACATTTCACTGATGGCAAACAGAAGTTTTTACTGACAAAGATTATCTTTGCAAAATTTATAATCCAATTGTATTACTCTAAATAAATTAAGCTTTAATAACACTAAAATTAAACAGATTTCCACAACAAGTTTCCGAATTAAATAAGTTTCAGTACATGAAAAATTTGAAACTCGAGTGGACTGTACAAAATTTGGGCCCAAGTGGTAACGCCCTTGACTGCGATCTGAAGAGCCGAGTTCCATTTCCACGCTGAATATTCTCCTCCAGATGGGTCCAAGAGTTCAACCAGCCATCTCTAAAATGGGTACCGAATTTCTTTCCTGAGGGTTAAAGGACGTCTGGCTGACCACCCAATCTCAACGTAGTTCTCAATCTCAACTTGGTCGCGAAACGCCGGGAGCCTTACCTCCCGAGAGTCTAAAGGGCCACATAAAGGGATCTCTCTCTCTGTATAACTGATCAAAATCATTCATCTACTGAAATGTTAGAATCTACCTCAGTCGCATATCATCTTTAACGGATTACAAACCTGCAATTCTAATCTTGGTTATTTAATTCTACTGCAATCTAACAGATTAAAAGATGTAATTTGAATTTTAAACACCAAATTTAAGGACTTGAATTTTCTGAACCAGTAATTCAATTTATGTTATTGGGTCGATTAATAAACATGAAACATCCCCAAAGCTGTGCATGTTTTTCACATGACTATTTTGTATTTATTACTTTAGGTTTATTTGTGAGACGTCATTTCCGATTAAAATACTCGTAAAAACCCATGTTGATTACAAATGAAATTTAAAGTGCGTTAGAACAATTTTTACATTAAAAGAAACAAAAAATGCAAATAACTAAACAAAACACAAATATTCACTGAGCTAGTTTTGGTATTTGTACTGGGAATCGGAGACAGTACTGTTTCGAGGTTTGTTCACCTCTCATCAGTCCGATCCGCCCACGTTGATAATCATATAGTCTAATATTCAACCCATACGTCTCATTTCTTCATCTTTTTCTGAATTAGTACAGTCAAACTTGGATAATTCGAAGTCGAAGGGACCAGAGAAAAAGTTCGAAATATCCAAAAATTCGAATTACATATATTCTCTTAAACAGAAGAGATATATAAAAAAGATTAACTCCACGATCAAAGATTTAACACACAAACTTTATCTAAGAATACTGCTACATTTTTTTTTTTTTTTCATTAAATCAAACATTTTTTACTAGCTTAATTATTCATCATTTTTTTTTTTTTTTAAAAAGGCAGATATTTTTAATTGCTTCATTGAATGCAATCTTTGAGTCATAGGAGAGGGTAACAATAGAGGGTTGTCAGAAAAATCCTCGGAAATCCCCACACAGTGACATTCCAACCCTCGCTTTTCTTTTCCTTAGAAAGACCGTTAAAATTAATAATACACCTTAGCTGAGAAAAGTCAGGAATAATTTTTACCGTAATATTTTAAGGACAATCGTACGAAAAATTCGAATTATCCAAAATAAAATTCGAATTATCCACGATTTTTTAACATTATTTTAATACAGAATTCGAGGGACCGAGCAAAAAATTCGAATTATCCAGAATTTCGAATTAAACAAGTTCGAATCATTGAAGTTTCACTGTATTATACGTTCACAGAGAATAAAAGCTATTAGTTGTAATAATTTACTTAGCAAGCAAAGTCTTACTACACTTCTTCTTCTCTGCTTCTCTCTCTGTATGAGCATCACGTTAAAACAGCTGGACAGATTTCCGTTAAATTCTAAATGGCCTTATTTATGGTACGACTTACACAAACACATATGTATTGGAAACACGAATAAATTCTTGAAATCAAAAATTTTGATAGTAGACAGAAAACACGCTTTCGTGCCATCACCAACGGAAATCCTGGACAGCTGTTTCGTACTAATTTATCCTTGACGATAAGTTCAGACTGTGCGAAAAGTGATGGATATCACTTCCGCTCCAGGCAGTGGTATCCAATAGTAAAATAAACAAAATAGTAAATAAAACTGAAATTCACAGCATTTTAGTCTTCTGATAAATATCAGAAGACTTATAATCCCGGTTTGTCTGTCCGTCTGTGGTCAAGTATCATTAAAATATCATTAATCACAACAATCACAATAATGGCAACAAGTACGCCTTTTGCATTCGCAACAAGCACATTTATAATAATAAGGAAATTAAGGCAATATCAATTATATCTTCATAGACGTATCAGAAGACGTTGCGAAGCATTGTGATTGGTTTACTAATCGCTATCCCTACCTTGTTTTTTCAGTTGCACGGTTGATTCATGCCTTGTTTTTATTTTATAATTAAACTCCTTTCAGGTTTTCGGTGAAAGGACAATGGGTTTAATCCTGGGAATTTCATTTATTTTTATTTTTTTTTATTTTGTTTGTTTTGATGTTGAATGCCATTTTGGATCGGAAATGTTATCCAAACCTTTCGCACAATCTAAGGCTATCATTAAGGGTAAGTCCTGCTGATGGTTCCTAATAAGGATGAAACAGCTGTCCAGGATTCCGTTGATGGCGGTTCAGTGTGCAAAAGCATATTTTCTATCAACTAATGGAAGTTTTGATTTAATAACATATTTATTTTTATCTCTACCCTCTCACCCTCCTCAAACGTGACCCCGAAATCCCTCGTTTAACTGCTGAACTTATTTCTTTACAATTAGATAGGCTTGCTTACTGTGGTCTAGAGCAGCAGTTCCCAACCTTTTTCAGCTGGGGACCCACCTTTCCTTATCGGAATACCCTCTACATATATAGGAATAGAAGAATACAGAATAAAACCATATTTGTATCGTATCCCTTCGTTAGATATGATCGATTTTCGATTTTTCTGTTCTTTTCTGATGGTTTCTGATAGTTTTAGGATCAAGTCGCGACCCACTAGTAGGTCGCGACCCACCGATTGGGAAACGCTGATCTAGAGTAAAATATGAGCACGATTATTGCGGTTTCCCTCCAGCGCCGCATGATCAGTCCCCACTAGGCGATGGATAAGTAAGCGTACACCTTGTAAATAAAAGTTTTCGACAAAAACAGTGTCCAAACATTAAATTTGATGTGTATTATTTACATTAACTATGTATGTATGTTATGTTATGTAGTGAATGTGGGTGGCAGAGAAGCCAAGCATTGCGACCGAAGGTCTATTGTACTATCCCACAGGAAATAAGGACAGATGGAGAGAAAGACTGAGAAAGTATGGTGGGAGAAGTGCAGGGGAAACGGGAGAACCCCGAGAAAACCTGCCCAGCGCGGATCGTCCACCATCACGAAACCCACATGAGAACCGAACCCCGGTACTCAGAGGTGAGAGGCCGATGTCATAGCGACAACGCCTAACTATCTATCACATACATATAACTACGTTCTAAAGAAGAAATGGGCGATGATAATAAGATATAAGTTACTCTTTTATGAGGGATTTTCCCACTCCGGGTAAGTTTTCGCTCAATATTTCGGTCCGGTTCCTTGGGCCTTCTTCCGGAGCTTTACATGAAGTTTGTCTCTTCTACTTTGTCCGTGTCTCGGCTTTTTTTTTTTTCGTGTTTATTTATGTTAGGAAGAAATTCATTGGGACTTTTTTTTTTCAATTTTGAAGAAATTTTGCGTTTTTTTATTATAAATTCTTTTTTTCTGAATTTTTACTTATAATTTTTATCCTAATTTTATGAGGAAAGTTAGATCTGTTTCGTAATAATGTTTGAACGTAATTATGTCTTGTCTTTTATATTTGAAAATATCTATTGAGTCATTCCTGAAGAGAAATTGGGGCATCAATTTTCAAAATTATTCATACAAGAACATTCAAAATAAAACAATTTTGATGGCAAATAAGGAAATCTAACAATTCATCGTGGATCTGTCTGTACCTATACATATATGTGTGTCTGTATATCTGTATTTATATCTACTAGCAGCAAAGCCTGTCGGACGACAGGCAAAAAAAAATCTGAAAAATCATTTTATTATCAACTATCAAATATAAAGTAAATGTAATCTAAATATTGTGCTAACTTGTGAACGAAGCTTCTACGGCAAAAATTGTTTTTGAGTTTCGAAATCAGCGTAAGCAACTGAGTAAGTATGCCAAATTTCATTAAAATGCATGCAGTGGTAACAAAATTATTTGGTTTTGAACGTATGTTTTCAGTTGTCTAGGTTAGTTTCCAAGATTAAAATTTCATGGAAACAGCAGGGAATGACAAAAATGAACTAATATTTTCATCCAATTTGAGTACTTTTGATTCAATGGTACCATTGAGAACCTTGGATCTATCTTAATAGCTTAATTATATCGAGTTACAGACAGACAGACGAACTTAGCCAATTTATATGTATACATATACATTTGATTCGATTGATGATTTGATTTGAAACATTTTTTTTTTTTTTTTAATGTTTATCAGACCTATTTACGTGTACGTCTTACCTGTACACCTGTAATATAGGTTCTGAGAGTTTAATCTAAAGGATCATTTTCCACCCAAAAAAGAAAAACAAAATACCAACCATATCTAAAGTTTAATTTATCTAAAGAATAATTATTATTTTTGACTCATAACGCCGAAAGGCATTTAAAACTCACCTTTGTATAATCTAAGTACTGCGCTAACTTGTGAACGAAGCTTCTACGACAAAAATGGTTTTGAGTTTCAAAATCAGCAACTGAGTAAGTATGCCAAATTTCATTAAAATCGGTACAGTGGTAACAAAATTATTTGGTTTTGAACGTATGTTTTGTTAGAATTTCAGTTAAAATTTCATTGAACCAACATGGAATGACAAAATGAACTAATATTTCATCCAATTTGAGTACAGTTGATTCAATGGTACCATTGAGAACCGTGGATATAGCTTAATTATATCGATTTACAGACAGACAGACGAAATTAGCAAATTATATAAGTTGATTATGTATGAATGCATGTATGTGGATTTGTAAATACGTATATGTACGTGTTTGTCTGTATCTGTCTAGCTGTTACATAAATACATTGTACGTGTCCATCTCTAATAATTTTTGAACCTCTTGAAATTTGGTGCGCATATTTACGGACAAGATCTAATTATTTTAATTTGAAAAGTATCCGCATGGTATAAAGTTACTAATGAAGGCGACAAAACAATTCCGCAGAAAAACATTCGAAGCCAAACTACGAATTTCAAGCTACTATAAAACTCTTATTAACCCATTTAGTAATCCTCGTGCGCATGCTTTGAGTAAAAGTAAATGGATTTAGCAACGTAAGGAGATTAGTTAAATTTTCATAAAATGAAAAATATATCCTATTTGTTGTATTAAACAACAGTATTATAACTTAAAATTAACTTATTTTATTTGTAGTGTTTTCAAGACGAAAAAACACAAAATAAAAATAAAAAAAGCAACATAAATATTTCAGAAACTTCCTGTGTTGATATTAATTATTAATACCTACAGTCATTATTAACAAATTAAGAAAAAAGTAATACTTGAAAAAAAATATTAAATGAAATATAAAACTAATATAAAATTTAATAATGAAAACAATAGAGGTTATTGGTGATAAATAGTGTAAATTAGAAGTAGGGGGATTTAGTTATCTTTTAGCCCTAGGGTTTTAGCTTGACATCGTCTTCGGGGTCAATGCTAGAAGGCTCAGCTCAGCCATCTGTTGCCGCGTTGATTAATTACATTCATCAGATATCTTCGTGTTAATAACACTACAGAAAGGTGAGAAATGTATCCGACCGACCCACCAGACAGCAACCAGGTCCCTCTCTCCCTCCCCTTTTTCTCCTTCCTGAATGAGACCACCCAGTTTTTTTTTTTTTAAGTAAGAAATGAAAAAAATTTTAATTTACAAGAAACGTGAAAAGAAAGATCAATTGTATCATTCTTTACAGATAAACAATATTGACCAAAAAAAAATCGATGTGATTTTTTAAAAAAAAAATAAAGCCTCGATTTACAATACATTAATAAGAAGAAGGTTAAGAGATCTAAATAATTTGAAATTTCTACTGCGCAAAATTTTCGAACTAATACTGTATTTGAGCGCTTAAAACGTAAGTTCGGACTTAACGAAAAAACCATCTCAATCAAGCCTCGTTCAGATTTCTGTCACCAGATGGAGCTACGTACTGGCGCTGCCATTCAGTTCAGTTTAGGAAGATAGCACACACTTTTCCGTACGCATATTTGGCAAGAGTTGTTTAATTCAAAATCTTTTTGCGTCCTTCCTTTTGTTTTTACTAAATAAAAGAAATATTGTTGTTGGAATTGACTGCAGTATTTTTTTTATTTACTTATTGTTATTAGTTTTTTCGTAAAAGACAAAATCAAAAATATTTGAAATCCTGACTTCCTAATTTTTCAAAGTTACATTTACGAAAAATATATGAATTTACAAAAATATATATTTTTGAAAATGTAAAGTAGACCTTTTTTTTGTCCTATATCTTACTGTAAAATTATAATATAATAAAGATAATGAATAATACATAAAATAAAAAAATAAAAAAATAAAGCGATTTTCAAATCGAACCAAAATTATTAGGCCAAAATAAATGTTTGTCGTTGTTATTATTATTGTTATTAACACATTTTTTGTGTTTTAATAAAAAAAAAAAATAACAAAGTAAGAATAGCGTAACAGAGTCATAAGGCAAAGGATAAACAAAGGATAAACAATAAGGATAATTCAATCAAAATCTGAGATCTTCATACAATATCACAAACTTCTTTATTAAACTAACCATAAATACTTCTTCACAGATCCAATATTTCGTCTTATATATTTCTCAAAGACTTCTTCAGGGTAAAAACAAAATAAGAAATAAAATAAAAAATAAAAAATAAAATAACGATCAACGGGAAGAGAATTAGCCTTCTCTAACCTTACAAAACATTAAAAAAAAAACATTTTTTTTCAGACTAACTTAAAAATTTGAATTATTCAGTTTTTCAGAATTGTATTTGATTTTTTTAATTTACCGTTAAAAACAAAATAAAAATATTAGGACGAATCGTTTTGGAGACACCAGAGGTAAAAGGACAACTGATGTTGGGTTTATTTTTTTATTTTACTTTTAACAGCAAATAAAAAAATTAAATACAATTTTAATAACTCAATAATTCAAATTATTCACTAAAGTTAGTCTTGAATTATTTTGAACAAGTAATCCAAACTATAAAAGTATTTGTTCATTTTCCTGTTTTCTATAACTCATTAATAAAAATTAAAATATCATCTTCTGGATCATTCATCGCTGTGTAGTAGTTTGAAAATATTCCACTTTGTAATTTCCGGATGAATACTTTTTCAAATTGTTTCAGTTGCTAGGCGGATAAATATATAAACTTTACATCAAACTGTATTAAACTGTCTATCTGTACCAGTACGTTACTGCTAACCATGTTTAGCGATCTATTTAGGAGTTATTGTGATAGCGACCAAAATCGTTAGCTATTGCGTTTATCCTGTCGGTCCGTCCGTTCGTCTGTCCACCTCTAACAACTCCCGAACGAAAGGTAGGATCGACAAACAGATTTCACCATAGGCTCAAAAACTGCATGAATGGGGTATTTTTAGGGGCCAACCCCCCCCCCCCCCCCATATTCGAGATATTTGGCATTGTTGTGATTGTACCCTCCTAAAAACTCCCGAACGGAAGGTCGGATCGACCAACGGAGTTTACCATCATGTTCAGAAGCCCAAACAACGTAGGAAAAAGGTATTTTCAGGGGCCAACTCCCCCTCCCCCCTTCTTGTTCGAGATATTTGACATTGAATTTCCGCTATTAGCTTACATGTTAGAAATGCAATCATTTTGTTCAATTGTCACCTACAGCTTGATGGTTAAAGGTTTCAGACTTACGTACTGGAGGTTATCAGTTCAAACCCGTATATCTTATTTATTTATTTTCCTCTTAATCTTTTTTTCTCAATGTCCGCGTGGGTTTTTTTGTTTCTTATTTCCTAACTTTTTTTTTTATTGTTCCTTACGTTAATGTACTTCCTTTTTTTATTATTACTTTTAAGTATTTTTTTATTATTACGGGTCGCCCTTACATTTATGCTTTAACACAAAATTATATTCACTTGTTTTTTGTTTTACAGTTAACTGAATAAAGATTAACTTGTGTGTACAGTTCCTATAGACTACCATTTGTAAACTACTTGCAAATGACTCTTTCTTTTACCCCGTCACTGTGATGTAATTCCTCTTCCTTTCATCCTATTCTTCGTCAAACTGCGTTAAAGAAGATAGAAAAAGAGAGAGAGAAAGATCTTCTTTTTCCTTCTTCGTATAATTACGTCGCGTTGAGGTGGCGCTAGCAAAGCGAGCGATTGTGTAATAAACAGTGAGCGGCAACCTCAAAAGAACCGAGGCAGACAACAAAAGTTAAAGGTAAACAGATCCTATTTTAAAATATGAACCTGGGAGTACTTTTTTTTTTTTCTTTCTTTCTCCGTCTTCTTGTTTCACTTCTCACCCTTTTGATGACCCTTCGCCTTCGCTACCTCCTCCCTCTCGCTTTTACTCGAGGCGAGAATGGCTGCAGGCTGCGCGAGAATTAATAGTTTCTCCCTCTCAGTAGACACAGCGCCCTCACGGGTCATTCACAAGAAACAATTAGCGGAGCACCGTCGATTGTTTACACAACCCACCCCACCTCCGCTTGCTTTTACAGCCCCCTCCCAGATTAACTCTTGATTGGCTTATTTTTGTTGCGACAAAAGAGAACCGGCAATTATAGTGATTGCATTTCATTTTCAAGAGCCGGAAGCCGTTACTGCAATTAAGAGTTACGGAACCTTCCCCTCCCCCCACTCAAAATGGGTCTAAACGTACGAGGAAAGAAAAGATTGGAACGGTTGAAACATTTCCGAATGATTTCATTTTGAATATACGAGAAAAGGAGGAAAAAAACAAACAAACTGTGATTATGTTAGAAATATCAATAAGTCTTTAAAAAGGAAATATGATGTTCTATTTTAAGGGATTTAAAAATCACCGCAAGTTTTTGTACGGTGATTACAAAACAGATCAGCCCAGGACTTAAATCATTCTGGTAAAAAGATTTCCGGATATTAATAATCTTCGGAGATTACAAGAGCGCCAATTGTTTCGTCCTTTCTGGCGCTCATCAGCCAGACCCAACTCTGAGCATTTGTGTCTACCGTACATAGATAGAAGATGACCAAGTTAAAATTGCCAGATGTTGGCTCTTACATTTTACGCAGTATTATTCAAAAAATATAATGTAAAAATTTCCGGAATGTACGTAAAAATTTCCGGATATGTGTGTAAAAATTTCCGGTAACTAATTTCTGGATTATTAGTTTTATGCTGTACTGTATTATTATTTTACTATCTCCATTTCATTTCTTTTGTCACTCTAGTTTAGCTTCTTATATAAAATATTTTTCAATTTATTCTTGTATTCAAACCAATATTACTGCCAAATCTCCTACAATGACATGGGGATAGTTTACAGAATAGCTTGTATGAGTTGTGGGGCTTTTTTATCTTGGGGAAAGCAAAAGAACGATCAGGGAGAGGGTATCTGAACATGGGTATTGTATTAAAAATAAAATGATTGAAAAATCAGAAGTAGCTGAGCATTGTGTTAATAAGGGACATTATATAAATAATGAAATCAAAATTATGTATATTGAAATTATGTATATTCGAAAACGAGGAAAACAGTTGAAAGCATTGTATTAGAAATACGAAAGATAGAAATTTAAAAGGAATGATGGAGTTGAGGTAAATCATAGTTTAGAAAGAATGGCTAATGATTTAATAAATTATATATGTTTACGGGGTCTTAACACTGTGAAATTTGAAGAATTAAATTATTAATTACTTTTATTGTTGGATTGTTTTAAAAAAAAATTACAAAGTTTATTAAATCTTTAACAATTTTTTAATGTTGTTTCTCATGCTCGCTTCTAAAGATTGTTATTTTATCATAACTTGAAATTATTATTTAGGTTTGATAACGAGAAGACGTTATTTTATCTTCTCGAAAATTTGCATTTGTAATAAATGTATTTTAAGTTCATACATTTATTGGTATTAGTAGTGATGATTTATTTATAATATTATGAATTCTAAAAGAGAAGGAATTAAGAAGAAATATGGTGTGTACACTTATAAGTGAATAAAAACAATGGAAATAATTATTACAATTTACACAAAATACATGCCGTCCACTATGTGTTATATCAATTTCAAGAAATTGTATAATGGGCCTGTATATTATTAAATATTATTAAGATTTTTTTTAATAAATATTCATTATGAAATAAAAGGAATGCATCAATAGACATATTAGATACATTTAAGCTTGTAATAAGAAAACAATAACCAGAATTATATTGCTTTGTAAAAATAAAAAAAAATAAAACCATAATAATACTGTAATAATTCCATATTATTATTCACATTGTTTTTCTTGTTTCTATTCAC
The DNA here is from genome assembly GCA_023159025.1 of Thereuonema tuberculata. Lineage (NCBI taxonomy): Eukaryota > Metazoa > Arthropoda > Chilopoda > Scutigeromorpha > Scutigeridae > Thereuonema > Thereuonema tuberculata. The sequence goes on along the minus strand of JAFIDM010120938.1, from coordinate 5,921 downwards.
AATTTCAGTTTCACATTTGTTAATCGCCTTGTTTTATTGACTATTTATTGAAATTCTATTATTGTCAGTACTTAAGATTTTGACGTTGCTCCAAACATGTGCAGGAATTTTCCTTAGGTGTTCAACCACAGCTGAATTATTCAATTCATCATCTAACCCAAGAGATGTGAGTGAATATAGTATTATTATTAAAAAAAAATACTTAGGAATATCGTAACAAACGATTTTATAAACAAAAAAAAAAAAATTACAGTTCTAGCAAAAGGCATTTTTTTAAAGAAATAAGCAACAAATATTAATTCAGTATTATTGAAAGATTACAGAAAAATTGTCTTAACTAGTCTACTCCAATCAGTGGCGTATATAGAATATATTTTCAGGGGGGGGGGGAAGATTAATATAATTAAGTAGACACCCCATGGAAACCTATCTGGTCAACCAAAAAAAAACGTTGGGAGGACATACCTTCATTATTTCGGGGGGGGCCCCCTCGGCCCCCTCCCCCTTATATACGCCCCTGACTCCAATATAGATTTTTGAAATTCTGTAGATTTTTTTGAAACACGCTGCCGTGGCGGCTAACAGCGCCGCAGTGGACCCTTTCGGAACTACAGAGATGAGCAAAGAATTTTTTTTTTTTTTTTATTAAATCAAAAGCGTTTCGTTGTTTAATTTTCAAATAAATAATATTTTAGGAATAGTTCTAAATTAACATTGTATTTATTTTATCTGTTCTTAGTGGTTTCGAACTAATACAAAGCGGTTAAGAGGTCAAAGGCCGAGAGATCACTAATCCCCTGTTGATTGGACAGGAAAATGAAATTGAATCTGTTATATATATAAAAATATACATAATTTATATACGATATAAATATAACACAAAATAATTGCCGATAGTTATTTCTATTTGATTTGTATCAGGTATAATGTACGCCTAATAACATTAGATATTTAATTTACAACTCCAATGATCAAGCACAAAATTACAATGATTAAAATGTTAAAACCTAATGATAAAACAACGTACGTATTCGGATCCTCTTACTTCTAGATCCTTTTTCAAGTTCTTAACCCCCTTTAAAAACCGTTCCTTCCCTCTGGAAGTCGTCGTGTGAATGGACTGTGGTCCATCTAAACATTAGATATTGTTTACTTAATAATGGAGTCTCCACTTCACAGTTTTACGTGATTGTTCACTGGAATTGAGAAACAACTTATTCCACGTATTAGCTTCAGAGATAAATAGACCAGCGAAAATTCAACAAAAAATATTCAACAACACATTGTAAATGAAATACGCCTACTATTAATAGTAGGCATGGCCATAAATAGAAGGGACCCTGATTAAGCCATTCCTCAAAATCTCAAAATGTATAGATTTCGTTTTTGTTTTGTTCGATAGAAAGTTTAAGAAATCTTGGCCCCTTCCTTTCAAAAAAAATCCCTTCCCCCCTCCAAAGAGGGGTCCAACCCCCCCCCCCAATTTTTTGAAAACGATTATTTTTTATTTTTGGTTGTTGCTATCTAGTCAGTTCCCTACTTCCACACTTCTCTCCCGGAAAAAAACTCGTGACTGGACGGATAATCACTGTATGCATTATAAGCAGTTTCTGGTGAATCACTGGAAACTACAGACGCCGCCCTAAACACTATACAAACATATTTATTTATGCCATAACAACTATCATCTAATATAGCAATGATAAATTGTAGAAATCTACATATCGTAAGAGACATTTCTGTGCGGAATTCATTATGGGTAACGTTGGTTCCATTGACTTATTGAATCTAACACATTCTGCTTTTATTTAATTTTTTAACAGTTTTTTTCTGTACAGCGTTTTAATTGTTTTCCAATACACGGCGCAGGGTAGCAGCGTGTTCCTTCACAATGGTTCCAAGAGAAAAAAAAAACCCTCATCAAAACAACAGCACATGACAATGTGATGATCGCAAGCCAGGTTCAACTTTCCGACACTAGGAGATCTAAGGTTGTGAAGATATGTAAATCAGGACTGATTACGTTATATGATGCAATACGCTGTATTTCGATTGATTATTTCTGTATAAAAACATTGATACGTTGTAATTCAGTTTCACTTGATAATAGTCACGCTGTAGTGAGTGAAACCTTGGTCGTAGTATTTTTAAGAATAAGAATACACTGCAACTCTATTCTAAATTCGCAGATCTTCATCCATCTACTACGTCATCAACTTTTTCATTCTGCAAGTCTTCTGGGCGATCTGATACGCTCAACTAAAATTGCAAATTGCTTACACAAAATAGTCGCTAAAATCACTAAGCTAAAAAACTGAGATAATAAGATCAAAACCAGTATTCTAGATATATATATATTTTGCACGTGATGGTTTGGGAAGCAATGGCTAATCTACACCGTAAGGATATGGCATATTTTGGAACAATCTATAGTAGTTTCCAAAAAAGATGGGTTTGCCGTATATTAAGGTCGTTGCGTAGCGATCGATTTGTCTGGAACAAACGTCACCAGTCATGACGTCATCAACTTGAACTCCAAGCAGTCAGTCCAAGATGGCGTCGTTTTGTGATCGCATAAGCGTGACCAAGAAAGGACGTAGTGTGGACCGTTGTACTTATTTCAATTTTGATTACAATTATGTATTCGTAACTGTAGAAAATACAAAAACCAGAATGTTTTCGTAATGTTTATAAGATTCACTTGCGAATCTTAGCAATAGATGGCGCTGTTACGTCCTGGAAACATCAATCTGTAAGGAAATTACGTCATCAAAAGCTCTTCGTTCATGAACTGAACTGTAGTCTAATGCAATAAATGGCATCTGGAAGTAATACCCTCATTTTCTACGCTACATTTTGCAGGGATAGGATTTGATTGGAAAAAAAATGATATCACTGTTGAATAAAAGATTCTCGGTGGTTCAGATTATAAGTAAAAAAAAAAAGAAATTTTTAATTACTCACAAACAAAAAAAAACTAAAAAAACAAACAACAAAATACCAGACAGCAATCCATTGATGTGATGGTTGCATACAGCCAATTGTTACCAAGATTAACACAACAGTCTCCTTTAAACTTGATAACAATTATACACGTCTGTGAATAAAATTAGCAAGTTCATTTTGCTGAGTAAAAAAGAAAAATAAAAGAAATTTATCTTGCTGTGAGTATGAGTAAATAAAGCAATGGAAACGCAGCACTTTCTGATTAGATTATGGGAAGGAATTGAGAACGGCTGATGATTGGATTGGGCTGATGAGTCCGTAGAAGGACGAAACGGCCGTTCCCAATTCCTTCCCATAATCCAATCAGAAAGGCAATCTCTCCTTTTATTCAAGTGCTGCGTTTCCTTTGCTTTATTTACTGATTTTGCTGATTTGTCTGAAGTTGTGACACTACTTCATCTTCTGAAATCAGATTGGGTCTAGAGGCTTGGTAAGGATGTCTGCTGTCTGTTCTTCATTTGCTCTACATTTGATCAGTCTGTCTCTGTAGGACTCTGCACATTTTGAGATACCAGACAGAATAAGCGATATGAAATTGATAAATATGAGAGACTGCTGACAGCTCCTCAATACAATAATGCCAAATTAGAATTCTTTTTGATCTTGCGTTTACTTGAGCTTTTGTTAATGACACTCAACTGCTTTACTCTGATCTTCAAAATTGCTTTTGTGTCTCATTGTTATTTGATTAATTCGTCTTTTAAGTCTATGTTTTGATGCAAGAAAATGACTTAATGGTCCCGTTCTAATTTTGAAATCCTTTGACAATTCTTTCAGAAATATCGAACAATTTTGGCTGTAACAATGCCATATCTAAGTAGATAGTAATAATCAAGGTCAGGTTCCACATTCACATGATCAGTATCATTTTCGTTTAAATCATAACATCGTAGAAAGTCAGTGAACTTTTTGTTCCAACAACTAGAAGATCGTTTAAATCTGTATAGACTGTTTATTTTGACATACTAATAGAGTTTAATTAGTATAGTAGTCGTAACCTTCCTTGTTTTCATGTAAATTTCTTCGTTAAGATCTTTATTTAAGAATGCTGAGCTCTGGCTGCTACAGCAAGAAGTGACTGTCGGATGGCTAATTTCAGGACACCTTTGATCAAACTCTGATATTCCACTTGACCCAGTTGAGAAGGTGATCTTTGTTCAAAGTACTACTCAATTCACTTCACCTCAGCAGTTTGGAGATGCTGAAGAGCCTCGAGTGCAATGGATAAGCTCAATGAATGTCTTGCTTTGTTGGGACAAATCTAATTCTTGCAGCCATATTGAAGTTCAATTGCACTTTATCCATTGGCACTCAAGACACTTCAGCATCTCCAACCTGCTTGGTGTTTCAGCAGAATATGTCCTTGGCTCAGTCTGCGCGAAAGCTAAGGGAAAGGCATTTGCGATTCCGGGAATGGCCTCCCAGATAAAAAAACAATCAAATAAAAAATAATCCTGTGAAATCCACAATATTAACCCTTTGTCTTTTCACTGAAAGACACTAAGGAATTTAATTATAAATAAGAAACATCGTAAGTTCAATGAAAAGCAAAATATCTGAGTGATTTGTTCTTTTCGTTTAGTTAGTTCAAAAGCAGCCCTAGTTCAAAAGCAACGACGCACATAACAAGGATATAAACACGTGTCTATACATACTGACATACCTAGAAATTTTTCAGAAAATAGGCTAAAACGGAATATCATTGAATTTTCCGTTTCCTTTGATTTTCCTTCCAAAATTTCCCTTTTCTTTTCATTGAACCTCAGAGTTAACATTTTACGAACGTCCAATGACGTCATCTCTTTCGATTACTTTGAATCCAAGTAAAAGAGATTAATATTAATTATATTATTATAATCGTCTGAATATAAAAGTTTACATTCATTTTCATTTTTATCAAACCACCATTTTTTATCTGTCTAATATGACAGTAACTTACCATTGTTCTCTTTTTGTTTGGTATTTTAGTTAGAATATAGAGATTGCATTCGAGAATTCTCTAGAAACTCCCTTTCTTTCCAACTCTCATTTTTTCTCGAAAAATTTGTTTTGTAAAAATTCAATAAATTTCTAAAATTCGAAAATAAATTCTTGAGGATTTCGGTCAAGTGATAACGAAGTGATAATTCGATACGAGTTGTTACATTTTACTGTACGCCTACATTACTATTAGCTTGTAGGCAATAAGTGTTCGGAAATGATTTTCAAGAAAAAGTTGTCTATTTGGTCCCTTCTGCAGTTGAAGATGAGCGAGCGACGGACTTGCCCCTAAATTAGTTGACTGCAGATCGTTTTAGCCTTTCCGCGATCCCCTTCGGTCCATGATCTGTTCACGAGGACCTTTAAACATTAATTTCATTAAATCTTTAAAATTTGATTTTTATCATACTGAAAAAGCTTATTCTGATAATGTAAGCAGTTCTTGAACAATAAACTAATTAATCGAAAATACAAATCACTGAGCTATTTTGCTTCTCATTGAACTTACGATGTTTCTTATTTATAATTAAATTCCTTAGTGTCTTTCAGTGAAAAGACAAGGAGTTAATAGTCTACTGTGGATTTCATAGGATTATTTTTTATTTGATTGCTTTTTTATCTGGGCGGCCATTCCTGGAATCGCGAATGATTTTCGCTAAGCTTTCGCGCTGACTGAGCCACGGATATTATTCTGCTGAAACACCAAGCAGGTTGGAGATACTGATGTGCCTTGAATGCCAATGGATAAAGTGTAATTGAATTTCAATATGGCCGCAAGAATTAGATTTGTTTCAACAAATCAAGACATTCATTGAGCTTATCCAATGCACTCTTCAGCATCTCCAAGCTGTTGAGGTGAAGTGAATTGAGGAGTACTTTGAACGAAGATCACCTTCTCAACTGAGGCAAGTGGATCTTCAGAGTTTGATCAAAGG